>JAQZBX010060515.1:0-10310 GCA_029593785.1 Cabassous unicinctus | reverse complement strand
GTGCTCTGGAGCACTTCATTATGGGTAGTTCTTTAATAAGCCTCCCACTAGGAAGACATTTGGATGGTTTTTAGTACTTGGCTATTAAAAATTGTGCCAAAATGAATGAATTTTGTATTTCTGCAAATGTGAGTGGCAGAAGATACCTGGAGGTGAGATTTATAGGCTAACAGGTAAATATATATATATAACATTTTGCTTGATATTTCTTGTCATATTTCCCTCCTTGGAGTTGGTCCATTTGCTTTCCCAGAAAGAAGCACAGAATGTTTAACCCACCTTGGGTATTTGTTAATCTTAGAAGGGGTTAAAAGATATTCTATGAAGCTTTAATATGTATTAGCTCACATTGCCCATGGCTGAACATCTATTCATATATATGAGGTGCATTTGACTCTTGACTGGCTATTCCAGGAGAGCTAGGGTCCAACACTGAAGCCTTTGCTCTCCAGGGCCACTAAAGCAAAGCAAAAACACAATTTAATCTAGTCAAAGACACTCTGCTCAAGCTTCTAAGTGAGAAAAATGGACAGATCCTTTTTTGTCTATCACCATATCATCACGCTGTCAGCCTTCCTCAGTTAAGATTGTGTTTTCTCAAGTCATCGATGACCTCTACAATAGTTGAGCATGTGATCCTATCCCAATTTTCCTCCATAGTTCCTATCAGGCCTTTAATTCTCTCACACAGAGTGATAGAAGAAAGGTGATATGATGTCAGAAAAATGATGAGGACACTGCTGTATTCTGTCAGTTTACAGGAAGATTTTGAAGCTTTCCCCAAATTAAGGTGCAATATTTATCATTATATGAATATATGGACATCTTTGTTGATGTGATTTAAATATAATCAATGCAAATTCATTAAATTGGTTCATTTTTTTCATACTTGAAGGCACTGATGAAAAAACATAGGTGGATAATAAAACTTCTGTATGTTTGACATCCCAATCACCCAGGCATTTGAGGACTTCCACAGAAAAGTGTATCATCAAAAGTGCCTGGATATTGTTAACAGAAAATTATTATTCCATTCTAATTGTTGTCGTATTTATTTGTTCTCTTTCTCTGTTAAATTTTTATCAATTATTTATGGAATACATATGCTGATGTCTGAGTATGGGAAGGCAAACAACATTTTATTTTATGAAACATGAAAGTAGGTGGAGTTTAAGTGTATGAAGGTATCAAAAGTACTTTACTCAACCTTCATGTTTGTGGGAGGAAAGGTGATGAAATTGTCATACATGGACTTATTTCTAACATATAATTTTGTAGAGACCATAGTGATTATATAAGAATGCAAAGAGATAGTCCATAGCCATTTCATCTAGGTGTTCACTTTTCTTAGTGTTCTTACTTAACTTTTTAATAACCTTATGAAATGAACACAACTGATAAAATAACTATATACTGCAGAAGATATAGAGAGCCAACTGTTTTGAAACACCTATCTTGGTTAATAAATTCAGGGTTAAAACATGTTTATTCCTTGTGGTGTAAGTGGAACTTCTCTCCTAAGAACCACAGATAGTGTATCCCAGTGATGAGGGACTTATACTGCAATCTCATTCACTAAGAATTTCCCTCCACCTGCCCACCCAACAACACAATAAGTTATCACTATTCCTTGAACAGAGCAGGCAAGCATGATCTCTATCAGAGTTCCCTTTCATGGAATATTCTTTCCTTATTAATCTGCATGGCTTACTCCCTCAAAACTCATGCCTTTTTTCAGATAACTATGAATAGGTATCCCTTGATCACCCTTAAAATAATTCCACTTCTTCTATGCACTCCCATTGTCTTTTCATTATAATTAATACTTACTAAAATATATAATTTCTTTGCTTATATAATTTAAAATATCTTCCACCTCTCCTCCATCCCACCTTCCCCCCCAATAAAAAATTAAGTCTCCATGATGAAAGAGAATTTTTTCTGTTTTTACCCCCTAGTTGATTTATGTTTTCTAAAATAGTTCATAACAATTATTAAGTGTTCATTTAACATACTTAAATGGCGATATGGCCCTCTAGAGGGTAATGAATTAACCTTAGATTATGAAGAGACTCACTGCTTCTTTAATCCAGAATCATCCTCACATTATAACCTCATAAACAAGTTGACTTTAGGGAAGCCATGGTCAGGTCATTGTGATCACTGGGTACATCAACTCTTTTCCTTGCTCGGGCTTTGTCCTTAGTACTAGCATGTATCCTTTATCATAGCTATATAAACTCTTGCTTGCTAGTGTGCCTACTAATATTCATCTCATTTCTGCAAGGACAGGGCTACAAAACCTGAGACATTAGGTATTTGCCAATTTGCAGCTAAACTAGATATGCTGAGGTTTATCACAGAGCTTTTTCCAAGCCACAAAGCCTCCATAATGCTGATATTCTCCTATTAAAAGACCTCAGAATATGAGAAAGTAAAGATTTCTGTGAGTTTCTTACTATGAGTGATGAAAAGTCACTAATCTGAAAGATGCTCCATGAGATTCTTATTTATTGGTATTTCCAGATGTATAACTCTAATAATCACACAGGTACTTCAGTTGGGCCTAATTCATTTACCCTAAGAGATAATGAGATCCTGAGTTCCTCTTAGGAGTCTGGTGATCGTTAGCTAGATATTTGGGGCTATGATCCCTAAAGCCATGATTGAAATGATGTAGTAATTGGCACCTATTAATATAAATGTGACCCAATGTCCATGGTTAGGCAATAATAATCTTAAGGCAGTCTTTAAATGAAGAAATGCTAATTTTTCCCCAGTAATTTGAAAAACTTGTTAACCTAAAATTGATCACCTTGTAAAAGAAACTATCATTAAACACCTCTATCCAGGGTAAAGGCATAGTAAGTCTTTTTCATTATTATTATTATTATTACTATTATTACTATATTGATCTTATTTTGTTGCATCCATCTTGATGTTTTACCCTCATTCCTTTACAATCTTTTCTTATCTTGTTTGGGAAGAACAAATGAATTCAATCTGAAAGCAAAACTGTCCTTAAGTACTGACATAATCCTTTTAACTTAAAATTTCATTGAAAGTTCAGTCAAAACAATTATGTAATTTAAAAAATGATCAATTCAATATAAAGAAAAATGTCAGCTAGAAAGCATTGGCTGAGACAAGGCAGTGTACCAGTCAGCAAATTGATATTACCATTCCTACCATTTCAAAAACCATGGTATTTTAGGTCTAAAATGTCTAAAATAAAAAGGGTAATTTTCTTTGTCATAATTATATTTGAAAATTCAAAAACCCAGCCATTATTTATTGACTCACACAAATATCTGAACTAGGTGTTCAGATTTACATATGATGCAAATTGTCCTTAAAAATAAAAATGATAATTTAGGAGGAATATGAAGGAACACAAATATAATAATGTAAAGTATATAAAGTGGGATAATTTAACTATTTTAAGAAAATTTAAAAATAAGCTACATTGTAGGCAAATCACCAGGATTTAAATACAGTGTTAAAAACCAGAATGTAATCTCCTGTTCATCTCTTATTGAATCCCTTGCACCTAAACAAAAACTTAAAAATGTTAGGGTCTCAATCTTAATTTCTTGAATGATTAAATCAATAAATGAATAAATAAATGGATAATTCCTTGAAAGATTGAATTTTATCATTAATCAAAGGATTGTCAGTTTTAAGATCTGCATGGTAAAACATTTTTCCTTCCTATTGCTATGTAAAAAGTTATTTATTTATTGTGATAAAGGAAGTGCCAGGATCCTAACCCTGGCCTCAGCAGAAACCCATGGTTTTAAGAAAATAAACTCCCTTTGGTCTCTGGTCCCTCTCTCCCCTCCTTCCTCCCCCTTTCTCCATGGAATCCACATCAGGAAGATAAGCACCTCAGGCTGCCCCTTTGAATTGAAATTTACCACTCTATACAGATAATGACTCTTTTCTTCCCTAATAGCTTTTAAAAATATAAAGCTAACCTTGCTTCTCTGCCTTTGTATTCCTCCCTGCCCACTTGCTCAAGGATTTGCCCACATAGTGTACCTATATAAACTTATGAAAATCGGAAAACAGCGCTCAGAATTTGGAGAGTGGACTCTCCTCTGGCCCACACATAATAAAACTTTGTTCGTCCATGCTACCAAGAGTGCCGTTTGGGTTACTTCCGGCTGGCCACAACATTTGGTTCCCTGACTGGGAAAGACCCAATCGATCAGGCCTGTTGTGCCTCTGGCCTAGGGTTGACAGGTGCATTCAACAGCAATCTCCGAGCAAATGAGGTGGGTGCCACCTGTCCGCTTGATGGAAACTCCTTCTGAGGCAGTCCCCGCAGGCAGCATCCCTACACCCCATTCTGACTCAGTAGGGAGGTGTACTGGAAAGTGCCAAAAGACTCCGGAAAGGTAAGGCCCTGGGTGCCAAGTCCTAAGTCAGGCCTGCCTCTGGACAGAAGAGGAGATTGATCACTTCCTGAAATCTCAAGTACTGAGATTCCAGAATAGGCCAATCCCTGTGGAAGGGACTGCATAAACTCTGAGTGACTGTGTGAGTGAGTGAGGACAGCAGAGGCTTGCATCTGCCATATCAGTCTGTGACTGTAAAGTGTTATGCTAAAGAGTCCACTTGGGCCTATTTTCCATGGCTACATCATACGGCATAACAACCACCCCAAAATTTACCCAGGCAACTTAGCAAAGACAAGCCTAAGTTTTCGTGAGAGACGTGGTCAGGCGGGCATCAGAATGGCCTTGAAAGAGGCAACCACTTCCCTTGTCTGTCTCATGCCACTGACTCAGGGTGAGGATTCAACACTGTTAATCTCTGTGGGAGGGACTGCATAACCTCTGAGTGACTGCATGAGTGAGTGAGGACGGCAAAGGCTTGCATCTGCATTACCAGTCTGTGACTCCAAAGTGTTATGCTACAGAGTCCGCTTGGGCCCTAACCTGTTTTCTGTGGCTATGTCATATGGCATAACGGCCACCTCAGAATTTACCTGGGCACCGTAGGTAAGACAAGTCTAAGTTCTAATGAGAGATGTGGATAGGCGGGCATCTGAGTGGCCTTTAAAAAGGTGACCCCTTCCTTTGTCTGTCTTGCACCACTGACACAAGGTATGGGCTTATCACAGTCAAAACCTACTGTCTTAAACTGCATGCTCAAGAATTTCAAGAAGGGTTTTTCCAGAGATTATGGCATCTGGCTGAAACCTGGCATCCTCTGAGCCTTATGTGAAGTATAGTGGCCCACTTTTAAAGTTGATTGGTCCTCAGAAGGAACCCTGGATATAGCCAGGGTCCATGCAGTGTGGCTGGTGGTCACAGGAACTCCTGGCCACCCCGATCAGTTTCCTTACATCGACTCTTGGTTGGAGATAGCCCAGAATCTGCCCCTTTGGATTCAATTGTGCATTGGGAAAAAGGGAGGGAGCAGGGTCTTGGTTGAACAGGAATGGGGCTCCGGAAGCCAGTCATTCATCAAGGTTCCTCAGAGGAAGACCTACCACCACCCCCACCACCATATGCTCCAGCCACTCTAGCCTCTCCCCCTGGCCTGGGAACACAGGCAGTTCTCCCAGAAACATCCCCACCTTCAATCTCTCCTCCTAGCCCAGGAACACAGGCAGATCTCCCAGCAACACCTCCACCTTTGGCCCCTCTGGGAACATTGATCCCCTCAGAGGAAAGCCCTGCAACCCCACTAGCAAGGAGAATCCAGTTGACACAACCCACATTACAGATGGCCCTCCATGAAACACAGGATCTGGCCCAGATCAGTGAGAATGGGATCATCTAACCTGGGAAGCTTGTATTATACTACAAGCCCTTCACAACTACAGACCTCTTAAACTGTAAGTACCACACCCCCTTCTACACGGAAAAGCCCTAGGTCCTTATTGATCTCATGGAATCCATTTTCCAAACCCATCATCATACTTGGTATGATTGCCACCAACTCCTCCTGACTTTGTTTAATACGGAGGAGAGACGATGAATTCTGATGAAAGCCCGAAAGTGGCTGCAGAAGCAGGCCCCTACTGACTTCTTAAATCCAGAAGATTGGGCACAAGAAGTGGCACCAGAAGCCCAACCAAACTGGGACTTCAACACTGAATAGGGACTGGCTGCATGCCAGCAATACCGGGAAGAGTTCCCCCGAGGGGTCTGAGAGGGGGCAAACAACGCACAAACATGACAAAGACGACTTTAGTTACTCAAAAGCCCTATGAGTCTCTGGGAGATTTCAATGAACGGCTTTGCAAGGCCTTCAGAATCTACACTCCTTTTGACCCATATGCTCCAGAAAACCAGAGGATGGTGAATGCCACTTTTGTTTCACAGGCAGCACCGGACATTAAAAGAAAGCTCCAAAAATTTGAATGGTTCACGGGCATGAACATCTCTCAACTACTGGAAGTCACCAACAAAGTATTCATCAATGGAGATGAAGCTGCCGAACAAGAAGTCAAGAAGTGAATAAAACATCAAGCCTCCCTACTAGTACCATCCTTAGGAAATCCTGACCCCACCAGATGAGAAGGACCACCTCAAAAAGCGGGGACAAGCACCAGAAGGATGCTTCTGGCCAGAGACCAATGTGCTTACTGCAAAGAGAGCAGACACTGGAAAAATGAGTGTCCCCAAAACACTCAGGCACATAGAGTGAACATCCCTACAGGGAAATACCAACCTGAGCCCCAAGACCAACTGCTCGGGCTGGCAGGACTCAACCCTGAATAGGGGCGACTGCGTTTACTGGAACTTAGCCCCCATGAGCCCATGGTCAAACTACAAGTCGGGCGCCAGTAAATGCCTTTCATGGTGGACACTGGTGCTGAACATTCTGTGATCACAACCCCCATTGCCCCGTTTAGTGGAAAAACCGCTAATATCATAGTTTCAACTGGGGACCAGTCAAGTCAACGGACTTTTTGCCAGTCAAGAACTTGCCAGCTCAGTGGCCAAGAAGTAACTCATGAATTTCTGTACCTGCCTGAATGTCCAGTTTCCCTGCTTGGTAGGGACCTCATAACCAAACTGGGAGCCCAGATTACCTTCAAACCTGAAGGGCCAGCAAACTTAAACCTCAGGATCGGCCTTACTCTCCTTGTCACCGTGCCCCAAAGCAAAGAATGGAGACTTCATGTGGAAGAAAGTTCAGGTCAGAATCTGGAAAAACTGCTGGAACTTTTCCCCCATGTTTGGGCAGGAAAAAACCCACCAGGAATGGCATGGAACCATGCACCCATCATCATCGACCTGAAGCCAGGAGCGATCCTGGTCTGGCAGAGTCAGTATCCGATCCCCCGCAAAGCACAATTGGGCATAGCCAAACATATAGATCGCCTAAAATTAGAGGGGATCTTAATCGAATGCCAGTCACCTTGGAATACCCCAATATTGCCAGTCAAAAAGCCAGATGGGACCATATATCAAACAGTGCAGGATTTACCAGCCATTAGTAACAGCACTCTCACCTTGCATCAGGTTGTTCCCAACCTGTACACTATGTTAGGACAGCTGCCACTTGAAGCCACATGGTTCACTTGCCTGGAACTGGAAGATCCCTTATTCTGCCTGTGGCTGTTCCCCCTGAGCCAGCCTCTGTTTGCCTTTGAATGGGAAGATACCAAAACCCAGCAGAAATCTCAGCTAACGTAGACCTGGCTCATGCAGGGCTTCAAAACTCCCATACCCTTTTTGGGGAAGTCTTGGCAGCAGATTTGGCCACCTACCCCCAGGAAGACTGCAGGTGTGCTCTCTTACAATATGTAGATGACCTCCTACTTTCCAGTGAAATGGAAGAGGACTGCTGGAGAGGGACCCAGACTCTCTTACAACTTCTAACACAGACAGGGTACAAAGTGTCTTAGAGAAAGACTCAGATCTGTAAACAGCAAGTCAATTACCAGGAGTTCAGCATCACACAAAAGCACTGGACACTCGGACCCGAATGAAAGAAAGTCATCTGCACCATCCCTACCCCCACCACAAAAAGAAAGCTTCATGAATTTCTCGGGACTGCAGGGTTCTGCTGCATCTGGGTTTCCAGGTTTGCAGCCATCGCCAAGTCCCTTTACGAAGTTTTCTTGGATCCAGAAAAATAGCCTCTTCCCTGGGGAGAAGCTCAACAGGGGGCCTTTCAAAACATCAAAAGGCAATGCAGCCGAGCCCCTGCATTGGGGCTCCCAGATGTAACTCAAAACTTTAACCTGTTCATGCATGAAAAGAACAAAGTAGTATTGGGGGGTTCTCACACAAATTGTCGGCCCCTGGCAAAGACCTATTGCTTACCTCTCCAAGCAGCTGGGCTATGTGTCTGGAGGGTGGCCACCATCCTTAAAAACCTTGGCAGCAACTGTAACCCTTGTCAAAGAAGCTGACAAATTAACTCTCAGACGGGTAATTCATGTTATGGTGCCACACGCAGTCACTGCCCTAACAAACTCACACGGGCATCGGTGGATATCGAATCCCGATTCACACATTACCAAGTTTTACTCTTTGAAAACCCCACAGTGGCAATAGAAATAGTGCACAGTCTAAACCCTGCCACCTTTTTGCCAGAGGAGGAAGGGGCTCCTGAGCACAACTGTGTCGAAGTGACAGAAGAAGTTTACTCCAAGACAAACTGCTCCCTTCCCCAGATCAGACATTATTTACAGATGGGAGCAGTCTTGTCAAAAAAGGGGAAATAGCTTGCTGGGTTTGCAGTCACCACTACTGAACGGGTGGTGGAAGCAGTGTCTCTACGGCGGGGATGGTCTGCACAGTGGGCAGAATTCTGGGCACTGGTCTGAGCCCTGCAACTAGCCACTGGGCAGGCAATAAACATTTACATTGACTCTAAGTACACATTTGCTACCATTTATATCCACAGGGCAATTTATAAAGAAAGAGGTCTCCTAACCACAGGGGGAAAGGAAATAAAAAACAAAGAAGAAATTCTCTGTTAGAAACAATCTGGAAACCAGACAAAGTCGCCATCATCCACTGCAAGGGACATCAGAAAGGAATGGATATGGTCACTCAAGGAAACAGGCTAGCTGACAAGGCAGCTCGGCAAGCGGCTGAAGGAACCCACAGAATATGAGTCCCGGAATTTACACCGCAGCTGCCCCTCTTAGGACAAGAGACTGATCAACTAAGCTATAACCAAGAAGAACAGGAGTGGGTTGAAAGAGAAGGAGGAAGCTGAACCCCCGAAGGAATTTGCTGCTCCTGGATAACCAGATTTTTGTACCAAAAGGAGCCACTCATGCCTTCATCCAGTGATACCACCAACTCACCCACCTAGGAAAAACTGCACTAGAATTCTTGCTCGGGAGATACTACTACATAGCCTGGCTAATTTCTCTCTGTGCCACAATCAGCAGCCAGTGCCAAGTTTGTGCCCAGGCTTCATGGCTGCCGTAGTCCAAGAGCTAGCAAAAAAATGTTAGGAATCAAGTGGAAACTCCATACGGCTTACAGGCCCCAGAGCTCAGGGAAAGTTGAACCCATGAATCGAACCCTCAAAGCCACCCTAGCCAAATTCCGCCAGGAAACTGGTCTCCCCTGGGTAGACTTACTTACCTTGACCCTTCTCCAAGTTAGGTGCACACCAGGACCCACTGGCTATTCACCCTTTGAAATTCTATTTGAACAGCCACCCCCAACTATCCGGGCCTTCAGAGGAAATCTCAAACTTCTGGGGGAGGCTATCCAAGATTCCATTCTCCAGCAGCTAGGGAAAATTATATCCAAAATATGTAAAACTGTTTTGTCCTGCAATTTCATCCCCCTAGGACATCTGGTGCACCCCCACTGGCCAGGGAAACTAGTCTGAGTCAAAGACTGGAAAAAAGATCCCCTTCAGCCTTCCTGGACAGTTTGACATACTGTAATCCTTGTAACTCCCAGTGCTTTTAAAGTTACAAGCATTTCCCCTTGGATCCATCATTTCAGGGTCAAGAAGGCACATCTCAATAAAGAGCAGGACAGCTGGACAGACCCAACCCATACCCGGTCACCCCTTGAAAGTGTGAGTCACCCAGGATCCTCGAGCACTGACCTCATCAAATGCCTGATGAATGGACCCCTGCTCCTGGTGGATCCTGTGCTTATACGGCCTGCTCACCTTGGTATTTGGAGTTGGACTCGCTGCTATGGCCCCTGCAGACTGGACTGTTGTGAATAGAGGCCTAATTGCAGTTGCTTACTGGTGTATAATAGGATGCTTCTGTGCCTTAACTTGCTTTTCCTTTACTTCCTTGGCCAATCCCTAAGAGCCGATACACACCCCCAAAACCTATGGCAGCTGCAAGTTAGTCA
>JAQZBX010060513.1:0-17294 GCA_029593785.1 Cabassous unicinctus | reverse complement strand
TAGTTTCTGTTTCTGAGAATGGCATCACCACTTTCAGCACTCAAGCTGGAAACATAAAAGTTGTTTCTCACCCTTCATGTTCATTCACTCACCAAGTCCTGTGAATTCTACACAGTATTTATTTCTTGAGTCCCACTTTTTTCTCTATACTACCTCTGCTCTAGTTTAGTACTCCATCATTTCTTAACTAGATGATTGCAAAGACTCCTAATTGTTCTATTTATTTATGATCTTGTCATGGACTAGGACAAGGGTTATAGGTCTAACAGGACAGACAGCAAACCTGGACTCTTATCTAGGTTAGACTTTGGAAGGGGTGGTAGGCAGTCCACAGCCTCTGAGAGTCCCTTTCTTCCCAGAGGACAGAGAATAAATCATGAAAACTTGTGCAAACAAAAGGACAAATGGGTTCAACTGAGATGTCTTAAGAGGGATTTCCTGGCTAACTCCAAGATTCTGCCCAGTGACTAGTAGGAAAGCAGCAACCCTCGTATCAGCCCCCAAACTGTATAAAAAGAGAAATGGTTTTGGCTAAGATTATTTACTCAAGAATTCTTAGTATGTGTATGTGGTGAAACACTCGTGTTTCATATTAGCATTATGGAATTATTCGTGTTCATTAAACTTATCAACACACTCCTGTATAAGAGCTTGTTTTATATTTCAAATATTCCAAAGAATATGGGGATTGAGGGGAAATGCCAAATAGGGATGTCCCAGGCAACCAGTAACCTGAAAAAGTTCAGATAACAAATGAAGCTATTCCTTCACACTGCCCCAAGTTTCATCTACACAAAATGCAAATTTGTCAAGTCATTTTCATGCTTAGTATACTTCAGCGACTCCTCATTACCTTCTTTAAATCTAATACTCTTGGTGGGCTCTAAGAAGCCCCCCATGACCCTGCTCTTGCCTATCTCTCAAGCCTCCTCTACCTTTCTCACAGGAAAAAGATTCCTCTCCTTAATAACCCCCACTGCTGCCCTAGACCGTGAGCTTCACAGGCAAGAAGTCTCTCCGAAACATCTTTGCCAACTTCATCTAGTACGATGTGTGGCTCAAGATAAATGCTCAAAATAAGTTTGTTGAGCAATTAATTTAATCAGGGATCAGCAACCTTTTATGTAAAGGGCCAGAGAGTCCATATTTTGTGGGACATAGGGTCTCTGTTGCAACTACTCAACTCTGCCACTGTCACAAAGGCAGCGAGACGATATGAAAACAAATGAACATGACTGTGTTCCAATAAAACTTTTTTTACAATAACAGGAAGTTGGCTAGATTTGGCCTGAGGGCCATTGTTTGCCTACTCCTGAAATAAATGAATGAGTGAATGAATGAATGAATGAATATGCAAATTGTCTTGGAGGCACTTGGTCTTGACCCAAACCCTCCTTCCCAGGAAGGCCGCCTTCCCAATGCTTCAGCCTACAAATTCTTCATAAGTGTTCTCAAAGGAGGCCCAGGCCAGAGGCTGCTCCAAAGGAAGGTAGGATGAGATCTGTTCCTTTTATTTACTCATTCACCCACTTGAATGGAATGCTTTAGATGCAGCATGATTTGAAAGGGTAATAGTGGCAGCTCTCCTGAGTTACCAAAGCCAAAATTTATTAAATGCATTAAAATTTCTTATTCTGTTTAAAAAAAGAAAAAACTTCCTGGTGCTGAGGCCAGTGATACATTGCAGCAAAAACCTCAGGGTTACCCAATAGCACAGGTTCCCATGGAAAATGGAAACAAAAGACAACACAATAAGAAGATGAGTTCAAGTAGTGTTCAAATATGTATGCCACAACCGTAATTAGGCTTCTCTGAGGTGGGTGGGGGTAGAAGTGACCGTGAATAATTGAGTGTTTGGAAAGGTTGCGTAGCCAACAGAAGGTTCTTGCAGCTGGGCTCAATTACTAACTTTGACACTTAATTAGCAGTGGGACTCTGGGCAAATTGCTTAACTCCTCTGGACCTCAATTTTAATATCTATAAAATGAGCACATTAATATTCATATGCAGGATTGTTTGGAGAATTATAGGAGATACAAATTTAAAGCCCTGGGGACACTGTAGGAAACACTTTTATGCATCTACTTGTGCTGGACACTGTACTGGGTGTTTTTATATGCGCTGTCTCATTCACTCCTACCTAGCACTTATTGTGACTCAACACTATTTTATACATTCATTTGCTTGTTATTGCCTGCGTCCTCTCCCCTCTAAACTGTGAGCTCTAGGAGGGAAGAGACCAGCCCACTTTCTGAACAAGGAGCAGACTTCAAGTTCAGCACCTTTCACAGGCAATACCATCCAGCTAGAATCTAATGACAGTTTAGTTTTCTTTTACATTTATTTTTACCGTATTCTTTCATTTAGATCAAGTGAGACCAAGTTTCTATTTATGGTTGTGATAAAAGTACCCTTTTAAATTAAAGGTATCTGATAAATAAATCTAAATATTTAGATGAATTTAGGTTTATTTTTTAAGTGAGTCGTTTTTGTTTTTTTTTTAAGGTTTATTTGTTTATTTATTTATCCCTCCCTCCCCGTTGTTTTGCACCTGCTGTCTGCTCTCTGTGTCCATTCACTGTGTGTTCTTCTGTGTCTGCTTGTCTTCTCCCCAGGTGGCACCGGGAACCCATCCCGGGACCTTCCGGAGTGGAGAGAGGCTGCTCAATCTCTTGCACCACCTCAGC
Source organism: Cabassous unicinctus (assembly GCA_029593785.1). Taxonomy (NCBI): domain Eukaryota; kingdom Metazoa; phylum Chordata; class Mammalia; order Cingulata; family Chlamyphoridae; genus Cabassous; species Cabassous unicinctus. Next base: position 14,607 of record JAQZBX010060513.1, on the reverse strand, counting down.
AGCTTGGTCTGCTGTGTCTCTCTTTGTCTCTCCTCTTGTCTCTTTTTGTTGCGTCATCCTGCTGTGCCAGCTTTTCACGTGGGCCGGCACTCCTGCGCAGGCCAGCTCGCCACGCAGGCCAGCTTGTCTTCACCAGGAGGCCCTGGGAATCGAACCCTGGACCTCCCATATGGTAGACAGGAGCCCAATTGCTTGAGCCACATCTGCTTCCCGAAGTGAGTCGATTTTTTCAAAGTGTTAGGTAAATGGTGGTATGCTGTAATGGCAGGAAAATAAGAAAATATAGCTTTATTTCTCAAAGAGCTGAACTTGAGAGCAAAAGATCTTGGATTTCCCTTTTAGGACCTTCATGCTATGATCAGGTACTTTTATAAGGAATTTACTTATCATGAGCAAAATGAGTCCTAGACCCATTTTGGAAGACTCTCCATTTGGAAGACTAAGTCTTGAGCAGAAGAAAATTCTGACTGTGAGCAGCAGCCTGTGAGTATCTGTCTCAGTCCAAAGGGAAAAGCTCCCAGCTTTTGTTTCTTTACCCCTCCGCTTGTCTAATTATGTTCTCCCAGTTTCTGGTTAGAAACTTTCTAGTCAGAAACCAAACATCTTGGAGCCAGACACTATCTAAATCAAAACAAAACCAAACAATAAAAGTGAGGGGTGAAGAAGACAAGATTTCCTCACTTGACAAGGATCAAATCTCCTCTGTGGGGACATCATAAAACACGATTGTATCACAGCTTGTGAGTGTTTCTTCATGTCTCCTTCTTTTCCTGTTTCACTTTCCTGAGTCCCTTTCCCCCCACTTTTTTTGTTTGTTTACAGGAAGATATTAAATGTATACTCTGATGAAATCTTTGTGGTTTTTTTTCCAATTAGTGTCCAATTACATTGAGCCGGGTGGGTAGGGTGAGGGGAAAGACATCCTCTTGTTTTCATGAAACATGCTGAAACATGATGGAATCAGTCCTGGTGACAGAGCTAGTTCACTTGCTGAGAGGATGGTCTTCTACCTCAGCGCTTCTCAAACAAGAATACAAATCACCTGGCAATCTTCTGACTGTAGGTCTGGATGGCAGAAGAGCAGCTGCATTTCTAACAAGCACAGGTGACGCTGAAGCCGCTGGTTTGTGGACCACACTTTGAGTAGCAAGTCTGTGTCATCATTGTCATATTACAGAGCATTTTCTAAGCGTCTGCCTGCACCATGCTCTGACCCAGGTGCTGAATTGATGGTCATTTTCAAACAGGAACACTATCCTAGGTCCTGAGGGACACACAAAAACGAATAAGATTTTGTTCCTGCCCTCAACATGCTTATAGACCATTTCTAAAACCAAAACCAAAGATATTAACTATATGTGATTATAATGTGAAAAAATCTCTGTATTAAGGGCAGAGGATATATTGCCAAATCCATGATAATTAACTTAAAATGTATAAGTAAAATGTCTCTTTCACACACACAGACACACACACACATGCTCACCATTCTTAGAACTTAGAAGTTATATTTAGTGCTTATAACACTTACCCAGACTTTTTAGATGGAAGGGGGGTAGTGAGTCCTTTACATAGACTCAAAAGGCAAGAATATAAAGCACTGGAAACTTTAAATATATATATATAACTTACCCTCCACAACCTCTTTTCTAGGGTCTCTAGGGGAAGGTGTCATTGATGCCAGATTTGGTCACAGTTTGGGTCCTGTCCTCAGTTTTGATGGAACCCCCTATTCTTCATGCAGGTGTGATTTGACATAAAGTGGCACTCAGTTCTATGTATGTGCTGAATGGCAAGAACATGTAGTTTGCTGCACAGAACATGAATTTCAGACAGCTGAAATTATTACCACTAATAACTCTCAGGCATTCAGGCATAGGCTTGTGTCAAGTCCTAGATGCTTTGCTATTTAAAACCCTTTTGATTGGACATTGGAGTTCTATTTCTGTAACCCTTGCACATACACTGATGGTATTCATTGTGTAACATATAATTGGAAACCTTTTAACTATTCCTATATTGTCTTAGTGTGCCTGAGCTGGAAATACCACACAACAGAAATCTGCCTCATGGTTTCAGAGGCTAGAAGGCTTGCTTCCTCAGCAGGTCCATTCTGTTCTGTGGCTGACTTGCTGCAATCCTTGAGGCTCCTTGGCTTGAATCTCTTCCTTCCAGCACACGATAATGTCCTGTCCTCTCTCTTCTGGGTTCCCACTGACTTCCTGTTTCTCCCCGTGGCCTTCTTTTATAAGGCCTTCAGTAATCCTGAGTGAGACTCATCCTGGTTCAGTTCACCATAACTTAACTAGCAATGACATCTTCAAAAGATCCTATTTACAATGGGTTCACACCCATAGGGATGTGGATTAAGATTAAGAGCATGTCTAAACTGGGGCACATAATTCAACCCACCAGAGTCTGCCTCTGGGCTGCCCAAAAGTCATGTTCTTCTCACACGCAAAATACAGTCATTCCATTACAACATCCCAAAAGCCTTAAACAATTTCAGTGACACTAAATGACTTACCTTCAAAGCCCATGTTCTATATATATATATATATACGTATATATATATATATACATAATTTTTATTTTTAAAGAAGCTTTAGATTATATAAATGTTACATCAAAAATATGAGGGATTCCCATATGCTCTACCCCCTCCCCCTCCCACACTTTCCCACATTAACAACATCTTTCATTAGTGTGGTACATTTGTTACAATTGTTGAACACATATTGAAGCATTGCTACTAACCATGGACTATTGTTTCCATTATAGTTTACACTCTGTCCCTCACAATTTTATAGGTTTTGACAAAATGTATAATGGCCTGTATTCATCATTGCAACGTCATGCAGGACAATTCCAATGTCCTGAAAATGCTCCCATGTTACACCTATTCTTCCTTCTCCCTCCCCTCAGAACCTCTGGTGATCACTGCCACATATCAATGATACAAGTTCTTCCATTGCTAGAATAATAATAAGTCTATAATAGAATAATAATAAGCCTACTTTAGTTTATTGTTCAATCCCCAATCTTGAGGATTTGGGCATGGTGATGCCCACTCTTTCTAATTAAGAGGGGACTTAGATCCCATGGGGCAGATGGATGGAACTGTCCTGTTTGCAGTTGCAGACACTCTGTCCCTTGGGATGGGAATTGTCCATCATAATTTCCTTGTTAGTTGTCCTGGGTGAGTCCAATGGACTGGAGAGTAGGTGTTGCAACTCTGCTGAGATTCAAGGCTCAACCGGCACATGAACAGACTAAATATTTAAGTCTCTGGGACATATATTTAACAAGTATAGTGCTAATTATAGGTTCAAATAAAAGGGGCAGAAGAGTTATGTGTAGGGAAACTTTAAATGAGTCTAACTCTGCTACACTGGAGAGCATAAATTCCAAAGGCCCACTGACAGGGTGCCTAATTCCTGAGCTTGTCTTCCCTTCTTATAGTGTCTAGATGTCTCTAGAGCCTTAGGAACCCTGCTGTTTGAGGCACTGTTTACGTGGCAGTCAATGAGATCTTGCTGAGACATGCATAAGCATAACCTCTGGAATGGTCTCCTGACTCACTTTGAAATCTCTTAGCCATAAAAACTCATTTGTATTTAATATTTCCCCCTTTCAGTCAAGGTCTTTTTACAGATGCATTGCTAGTTGGTGCTTAGCAATAATCCTTCGGTGCCAGGGAGGATCATCCCTGGGAGTCATGTCCCATGCCAGGGGAGGGTAGTGCATTTAGATGCTGAGTTTGGCTTAGAGAGAAGCCACATTTAAGCAACAAGGAGACTTTCAGGAGATAACTCTTGAAAACACATGTTCTTAATCGGTGTCTCTTTGGGTGTGAACCCCTCATAAATAGGACTTTTTGACACAGTTAAGATGTGGCAAATTGAGCCAGGGTGGGCCATAATCCATATTACTTGAGGCCTTGTAAAGAGAACCCAGACATTACAGAGCCAGAAAGGAGGGAATATTGCCATGTGATGGGAGGCAGAGATTCAACCCAAGGAACCCCAAAGATTGCTGGCAGCCAGCACCAGAATGCTACAGACTCTGGGAGAAAGCAAGCCTTGTTGATATCTTGATTTTAGACTTTTTCTAGCCTCAAAATCAGGGGCCAATAAATTCCTGTTGTTTAAGTCAACCCATTTTACGGTATTTGTCATAGCAGCCTGGCAATCCAAGACAACTACATTAAACTCAGTGCCATTATTATTACCAAATTGCAAAATCCATATAAAAATATTCATATAAATATTATTTTTAATAACCCTAAATTGGAGACAACCCAAATGTCCATCAAGAGTAGAATGAAAAATAAACACAGCCATATGCAACAACTTGGATGAATCTCACAAACATAATGTTGAACTAGAAAAGCCAGACAACAGAGAACACACACTGTCTGATTCCATTATATAAAATTTAAAAACAGGCAAAACTGATCTACAGTATTAGAAATCATAATAGGGCCTAACTTTGGGGAAGAAGAAGGAGCTAATGATTAGGAGGAGAAATGAAGGAGGGCTTCTGGGAAGTGCATTTCATGTTCTATTTCTTTAGCTGGGTGGTGGTTTAATGGGTATGTTCACATTCTAAGAAATCATTGTGCTGTACACTTATGATTTTCTCACTTTTCTGTCTTTATGTTACAATTTGATAAAAAGATATACCACACTAGCAGTGAAAAGTCAATATCTTTTTATCTGTGTAACATTTATTTTTGAGTATTTACTATGTGTTTAATCCAAGGATGAAGATTCTGTGAACAAGACAGCCATAGTCCCCGGTAGTATATTAAGTTGAGTGTTGGTCACTAAAATTAGTATGCTGGATAGTTAATAGATAATGTCCATAAGAGACATATACACAAACTGCCATGGGGACTCAAAGGAAGGAGAAACTGTTTGTGGCTGGGGATTAGGGTAGATTTCATGGAAAAGGTGTTATTGAAGTTGGGTCATGAGGGTTGGTATAATTTAGATAGGTGGACATGGCAGAAGACATTGCAGATAGAGAAAATGGTACCAATATGTGAGTCCTAGGTGGACAAACAGAGGTCAAGTGGTTCAGAGTGGCCAAGACACAGAAAGGTGGTGACATGTGATGGGAGATAAAGCCAGAAAGGTAGTTGGAGTAGAGTCCTGGGAATCTCTGAATGTCAGGTTAGAGAGCCCAAGATCCATCCTACAGAATCCGGGGTTTTGATGAAACAGAATTGAATTTTGGGAAGATAACAGTAACCACAATATGGTCATTAAATAGTAGGTGTGAAAAGCAAGACAAGAAAGAGAAGGCAGGAAAGAGACCGTGGCTATCATTGAGGCCTGAGGTATTAAGTACTCGAATCCAGGTGCTTCCAGTGTGACAGTAGTGAGGGGCTGAGAAAGCACTTCAAAAAAGCAAGTGGGTCAACGAACCTGATGTTTTTATCTCCGCTTCACCACTTCACTGATTTGTAACCCTGGATAAATTGATTTACTTCTCTGTTAGTTTATTCATCTGGAAAGTGGAACCACCATAGGGTTGTGGTGACAATTATGAACATGAATTGAATATCGAGTACACTGCTTATAATAGAAGTGCAAAAAATGGTAGCAGTCATTCTTAGTAGTAGTATTACCATTCTAGAAAGCCTTAACTCTATTTTCTTTGGATTTAGTCTAAATTAGATTCCTTTCAACCAGAAGATAAACATCAACCTTTAAGGGAGTGATTTCCTTCAACTAACTGAGGATCTTTCAAAAATCTTCCCAAATATGGTTTATAAAAACAAAACAAAACCCTGTGTGTGTGTGTGTGTGTGTTTATGCCTCACTGCATATCCCAAGCATTAACCAAAAAATGACACCTCTCCAGAAATCAGTGACTACAATACAATCAGCTCCTAAGCTGGACCAATGACCATCCTACAAGTTCAAACACCGCCGCAAGTTGAGTCATGCTGGAGACTGCTCTTGACTGGAAGAGATACTTTTCATGAGGATAATTTTAGTTATTTATTTAACATCAGATACCACTCTGACTCAACATGTGGTTAGCTTCAGTAACAAAATCCATGTAAATAGGTTTCCCCTGAGCCTTTGCAAAGATCCTCAGTAACTTCATGCATAATGGAAGTTTATGTAAGTGTGTGTTGCCTCAGGCAGGTACCTTTTTCAGAGCTCCTTGTGGGTTTCTCTCGTGATTTTTTTCCTCTCCCTTCTTTAGAAGTTTGAGTTCTCTGAGCTGTCATCCCACAGAGAAGGTTTCAATCCTGGATTGAAGAGTCAGTCAAAAAAAAAGAATGGAAAGTGAACACATTTATTTTTCCCTTCAGTACTGATAGATCTGATACGAAACTCATAAAATGTATGTCAAGAAAATAGACTTAGCTTCACCAAATAATGAAGAGTTGTCTGTATTTTAAAAGCAAGGGTTCTAACCTTTTTAGTTCCATGGATCCCTTTGCCAATCAGGTGAAAACCACGGACCCCTTCTCAGAACGTAGCAGCAGATAGTTTTATGACACTCAACATCGACATGTCTTTAAATTAAATTTTAGGAGTATTCAAAATTACGTTTTACAACTTTCCCATAATTTCAGTGCCTGATAACCTAACACAGTTCAAAATATGTTCAAACGGTCATTTTTGGCAAACATTTAGAAATTCAAGTTTTCCCACAGCATCATACCAACATCCTTACCAACATTTTTGCAGGCAGTTTTCCACTACACTCAGATGTTTTCCAACATCCTTACCAACATTTTTGCAGGCAGTTATCCACTACACTCAGAGCATGCTGCATCAAAATAAAAATCATTCTAAATTCACACCATACTGTGTATCATTTAATAAATATATCTCACCAGCACTAACATGTCCCCACAAGAATAATGTTTTTTTTTTAATTTTCAATTCAAGCTCACAGACCCTCTGAAATCTTTCATGGACCCCTGGTTAAGAACCCCTGTTTTAAAGGTATTGTATAAAAATGAAAACTTTAGGGAAGCGGGTGTGGCTCAGTGGATAGAGCCCCCATTTATCATATGGGAGGCCTGAGTTCGCGTCCCGAGGCCTCCTTGTGAGGGCACGCCGGCCTGAGAGGTGCGGTGGGCTGATGCAGCAACCTCACGGCAGGAAGCGGGTGTGGCTCAATGGATAGAGCACCCGTTTACCATATGAGAGGCCCCGGGTTAGCTTCCTGGCGCATCCTTGTGAGGGCAGGCCAGCTCGCACGGCGCCATGGGCTAATGTGGCAAGACCTCACAACAAGGGGGAGATAAACAGACACAGAGAAGACACGCAGCACAAGCAGCAAGGGGGGGATAAATAAAATAAAATAAATAAATCTTTAAAAAAAAAAAAAAAAAATGAAAACTTTAGGCCAAAGGGTAAATTTCCACAAAATATATTCTGTCTATTTGGGGTTTATTATTTTACAATTAAAAAATTTTAAATGCACTTATGATAATTAAGCAAACTCATTTTAGTTCTGGTTTAGCTTAAATTTGGTCTGAGTTTGATATATCACATCCTTTGTCTTGAGGTCACTTATCTGGCAACCTTATCAAACCATAACTTAGGGAATAAGCATCTACCATTACTGTATACACAATTCTAACAAACTTGGCTATCTGGTTTCCCATCTTTGAGAGGATTAGAAGCAAAGAAGGATACTAGAATTCCTCACACTGACAATTGTTAGCAGTGATGGCTGGCTACTTGACAGAGAGTGAAATAATAAAAAATATCTAAATTACATGTATAAGAACACAAAGCCATCAGTTTGGAGCTGTTAAGTTGTTACTGATCCTCAGTAGTTTAGTTACTGATCCTTAGTTAACAGTTACTGATCCTCAAATCGTATTGAGAAATTCTACATGCATCATAAAGTCATCATATGTTTAAAAATGCTTCCCATCCAAAATAGTTTAAATTAATTTTCACTGCTTATAGGGATAAGCTTCAGACATTTAAAATGTTTACTTATGTATACAGGACTTATTTTCAATGTCTATGAATGAAAGAGATATTAGTATTGTGGTGGCTTGAAGCTGAATGTACCCTAGAAAAACATGTTCTTAAATCTAACCCATTCCTATGGGTGTGAATCCATTGTAAGTAGGACCTTTGGATGAGGCTAGTTTAGTTAAGGTTTGACCCACCTCATTCAGCTTGGGTCTTTTTTTTTTTTAAGATTTATTTATTTATCCCTCCCTCCCCGCCCCTTGTTGTTTGAGCTCGCTGTCTCCTCTCTGTGTCACTTCATTGTGTGTTCTCTGTGTCTGCTCGTCTTCTTTTTAGGAAACACCGGGAACCGAACCCAGGGCCTCCCATGTGGGAGGGAGGCATCTAATCACCTGAGCCACTTCCACTTCCTGTTTGTTGTGTCTCTCATTGTGTTTCCTCACTGTCTCTTGGTTGTGTCATTTCACTGCATCATCTTGCATCAGCTTGCTGTGCCAGCCTGTCATGCCAGCTCGCTGTCTTCCTTAGGAGGCACCGGGAACTGAACTGGGAACTCCCATGTGGTAGGCAGCTGCCCAGCTGCTTGAGCCACATCTGCTTCCCTAGTTTGGGTCTTAATCCTATTACTGGAGTCCTTTATAAATGGAATGAATACAGAGAGAGAGAGAGAGAGAGAAAGCCTCAGAAGCAAGGACCTGAAATCAATGAATCCCAGAAGAGAAGGGAGAAACCAGCAGATGCCACCATGAGGCTTGCCATGTGACAGAAGCACCAAGGGTTACAGCAGGGCAGATCTTTGGGAAGGAAGCATCGCCTTGATGATGCCTTGATTTGGGCATTTTCCTGGCCTCAAACTGTAAGCTAATAAATTCCCGTTGTTTAAGCCAACCCATTTCATGGTATTTGCTGGGGCAGTCTAAGAAACTAAAACAAGTATGTATTTATAAAACTGGTAGCATCTATGGCTTCAGTTAGTTTAAAAAATAAAACATACTATGAAAACTATTATAGAATTTGCTCTTATAGGCCAATTTTCAATGTAGGTCCAAATACTGTATTTCTAAAATGACTCCATGGCAATGTTTTTCAAAATGTGTTCCTTGGAAAATTGATTGCAATAAATGTTTCATGGAAAAAATAGACAAGAAAACTTGAGGCATACTCACAATACATGTTAGTTATATTAAAGTCTGTGAGAAGTCCTACAGTAAAGAAACTTCCTATTTTGTTAGATTCTGTCTTTACCTAAATTTGTTTGGCCAATGAAAATTTTCAATATAAAAATATCCATATTTTCAGTATTCCTGTCCTACCAATTGCACTTTTGGAAATATTGGTCTCTGGCAGTTGTTCTTGTATCAGGAAGGGATCCAGTAGGAAATAAATGGCACTAAAAAGGATTTAACTTTTCCATTTGGTAATGGGTAGTGGTGACAGTAGCATAGCATTGTAAATGCAATTACAGCACTGAATTATATATTTGAATATGGTTAAAAGGGGAAATTTTAGGTTGTATATATGTTAGTAGAATAGAAATTAAAAAACAACATAGGACTGTACAATGTAAACAATGTAAACCATGGACTATAGTTAGTAGTATAATTATTAAAATGTGCTTTTATCAAATGTAAGGAAAGCCCTACCATCATGCAAGGTGTTAATAGTAGGGTGGTATATGGGAAACCCACAACTTCTCTAATAATAATTTTTAAAAGATATATTCAAATCCTAAAAAATAAAGGTGGGTAACTGAAGTGAGTTTAATGAAGGGACTGCTCTAACAGGTATGGCCAGAGGTAAGAAAACCAATGAGAATTCTTTGCTTAGCAGCAGTGAGAAGGCCCAAGGGAAGGTACAGTGTTCCCAGAGCCTGGTAAGAGTGGGAATGGTGGAAGAGGGGCCTCCACAGTAGCTGTGGCCAGTGCGGTGCTTACTGATAAATGTTTAACAACCTGCTTTCCAGGAAGAAAGAAACCTAGGTGTAGTATTTGGTGATTTCTAAAGAGTAAATCATCCCACCATGGCCAATTCCAAGCTACCAATGTGAAGTCAGTAGAGTTGGGAAGATTAGTGCACCAGTGTATAGTATTTCCATCATATGGACACAATAATAGTGAAATGCAATAAAATAATTAGTAAGTAATTTTGTTTTAATTTTTTTTCTTACTTCTATTGTCAAATAAAGCATAGACAAAAATTGTGCTTTAAATTGATGTATTGTTTAATGAATCAGTATATGGCAATTGCCCTTGAATCCACCACCCAGATCAAGAACTACAACCTTGACAGCCACCCCGACACCCTCCAGGGGCCCTGCACCCAGCACAAACCTCTCCCTTACTACCAAAGTAACTGACTTGTAGACATTTGGAAATTGCTTTCTTGTATTTGTCTATAGTTTTATCACTCAAGTACACATTCCTAAATATTATAGTCTTTCCATTTTTTATTTTCTTTGAGTTGTCTTTTATGTCTCTTTATTTACAGATCCTCTTTTCTTATTATAATTTGTAAACTTTAAAAAATTAAGTTACCATTTATATATGATATAGTACAAGGGTTTTATATGTATAGTTCAATGAACATTGACAAATGTATACAATGTAACCACCATCCAATCAAGGCATTATTTCCAGAAAGTTCCCTCCTTCCCCTTCCACTCTGTTGCATCCCCAAGAGGCAACCACTATTCTCATCTCTATTACCTTTGTCCTGTTTAACCCATTCATGTCGATGGAATCATACGGAATGTTCTCTTTTGGGTCTGGCATCTTTCACGCAACATAATGCTTCTGAGATTCATCTGTGTTGTTTTGTGTGTTAGTAGTCTGCTTCTTTATATTGTTTGTAGTATTCCATGTATCAACATGTAAAAATTTATCTATTCTTCTGTGAATAGACATTTGGGCTGTTTTCAGTTTGGGTCTATTATGAATAAAGCTGCTATAAACACTCATAAAATTGAGCATTATAATATTATTTATATTAGCTACTATTATTTATAACAGCTAAAACCCAGAAATCACTTAAATATACAACAATAGGGGATTACTTAAGCACTAATATAATAATATAATATAAGAGAAACTATAAAAACCTTCAAAAATATGTTTATTAAGAATTTTTTGTTGAAGAGAAAATATTTATATTAGAATGTTAAGGAGGAAAATTAGAATACAAATTTGTTTTTGTCATATATTCTCTACTCTGTATACACACACACACATAAACACCAAGAAAAAATCCCATTAATGGGATTTTTATTTATATATATTATTCATATATATTCTTGGAAAAAAGTACATCAAAATATTAATAGGATTTTCCCCATGTGTTTGGTAATATGTCACTTTAATTTTATTCCTTATAGTTTTGTATTTTCTTAGTTATTCACAATCTGCATATTGTTTTTCCACTAAGGAAAAAGCTATAAATACTATTTTAAAAAATAAATATGCTGTAAGGGAAATTTTATTTAGCTATAATGAAAAAAAGTGGGATGGTGGAACCATTTTAGCCCAGGGTTAAACTGAGTGAATATTTTACTTTTGACCGCCTGACATTGCTTGGGCTCCACTGTCTACAAACTCAAAGGAAGCTGTGTAAGGGAGTTGTTAATATTTGGGAAAACGTTCTAAAATACCAAAACACAATGAAAGAGGGTAGATGTGTAGGGGTGAGAGCTCTCAACCACAAGCTTTGCTTTCCTGCAGCACTAGGCACCCATTGCCCGGCACAAAGTAGGTTTTCAATTAATGTCTGTTGAGTGTAAAACCTAGTGACTCGATTGATATTGTATAAAGGCTAAATCCACACCACTGTAATTAGAGAGGTGTTGGCAGATTTCTTAAACCCTCTGAGACATAATGTCCCTATCTGTAATATGGAATTGTAATAGTATTTATCTTACAGGGTTGGTTTGAAGATCAACACTCATCTTATCCATAAATTGCTTAGCCCAGTAATTGATGAAGAGCTCATTATATGTTAGCTGCTATTGCAGTTACACCAGGTGGGGCTCTACCAAGGACTGAGGCATGTACATATCCCGCTTCCCCCCCATCCCGCACCACAAGTAAATCTGAATAACCTGACGCCACTTCAAAACCAATGCTCTTCCAATATTGTTCAATATGTTCATTCAGAAAGAGAGGCAAACTCTGTCCAGGCTCAGTGGTTCCTCTTATATTTTAGAGAAATGAATAAAGCAAGTAAGTGTGGTTTCTAAAATGGGATTTGCTGACCTTAAATGTTCTCCCTTGTTATAGATATGCAGCTAATATTAATATTTGGGGAGATTTAGTTTTGCCTTGTCTAAGAACAACAGTCGATGAAGATTGCCTATTCATCCATCTATGATCATGAGAAAATAAATTCATTACATGGTAGGGTCAGGATCTCAAATTCCCCTATGGAATTTTCCTAAGAATCTTTCAGAAAAGCTGCTCAGTCTGTTTCACCGTCCAAGTCTTTATTATGCTGGTCTTCTACCTACTATATTCTTCCACACTCCATCTGACTAACATCTAGTCATCCTTCAAAACTCAGCTTTAATGGAACCCTCAGACAGAAGCCCCTGATCTGATGCCCCAGTAGAACTGGCCACTCTTTGTGCTCTCTCTGATGCTCTGTTCAATATTCTGACACCTATATTCTAGAACTCTCTTTGCTCCTATTAAAATACTCAGGCCTCCAAAAATATTCAAGCATTGATATTATAAGCTTCCCTCTTCCTATCTCTCTTTCTTCGTCCCACTCCAGCCCTCTTTAAAGGCATCTGTATTTGTGGTGCAAGCCTTTTTTTGTGCTAATCAGGGTAATGGTAGAGTTGCAAAACTGACAGACTCTATGAGAAATGGATAAATTGATTTACATTAGAGATGGAATGAGCCACTCTTAAAGGATGTCAATAGGTCCAGAAGTTAGGGAGAAGGCAGGGAGCCCCTTGATATCCACCACCCCACTGTATTAAAATCACCAATGACTAACACTGTAGGTGTCTTAGTTTCCCAGGGCTGCTGTGACCAAGTGCCGCAGATTAATTGGCCTAAACAACAGAAATAGTATTGTCTCATAGTTCTGGAGGCTAGACGCCAGGATCAGGGTGCTTCCTCTGAAGTCTGTGGCTTTCTGACAGTAGCCCGCAATCCATGATGTTCTTTGGCTTGTGACATAACTCAGTCTCTGCCTGTGTCACATGACCGTCTCTCTCTCTCTGTCTCCATCTTGCCCTTACCAACTCTGTTCAAATCTCATCTGCTTATAAGGATTCCAGCCATACTGGGTTAGGACCCACCCTAATACAGTTTGGCCTCATCTTACCATAACATCCTCAAAGATCCTATTTCCAAATAAGTTCATATTCACAGGAGCGAGGGTTAGGATGTGAACATGTGGTTTTTGGGGACACAATTCGATCCATAACAGTGTGTAATTACTGAGTAATGATTTTACTCTTACAAGCATTGGGAGATATTGAAATATTTTAAGGGTGTGAGAATGAAAACACAAGAAGACTTGAGCTTTAGAAAGATCACTGATGCAGAAGGCCGAAATTAGTAGAGATATATCCTAAATATCTAGAACTCAGATTCCTTATATCTTTCACAAGTGATGTTTGGTCACAATGCCAATTATTTCATCTTCCTGGAATTATGAATCTTCATGAGAAAAACATCACACAAACCCAAACTGAGGGGCATTCTATGAAATACATGACCAATTTCATCTGAAAACTGTCAAGTTCACCAAAAATAAAGTCTGAGGAAACTAAGAAGACACAATGACTACAAGTAATATGGTAGCTTAGAAGAGATCCTGGAACAGAAAAAGGACATTAGGGAAAAACTAGTGAAATCCGAATAAACATTGGAGTTAATTAACAGTAATGTACCAGCGTGGATTTCTTAGTTGTGACAAATGTAACATTGTAAAGCAAGGTCTAACAACAGGGACACTTGGTGAAGAACAAAGGCGCACTCTCTGAACCATCTTTGCATTCTGCAAATCTAAAACTCTTCTAAGGCTTAAAAGTTTATTTTTTAAATAACTTTTATAAAAAGTTATTTAAAAAATAACTTTTATTTGTAAAGATAAATAAATAAAACCCCACTTTTCTGCCCTATTAAATGTTCTAAATACACTTGACACTTTCTTTACTGTTTGAGGATCTTATTTCAAACTCAGGGTCACCTGTCTATCGGGTCCACTTTAAAGGGTTATACATTCTCTGGTAGGAAGCAGAGATCTCTAACTACTTGAATTTCAAAGACCAGTAAAAGTTCATATAAAATCTAGATCTCTATCAGAGTGCTCCATATTATTCATTTTGTCACCAACACATTGTAAAAGAAAGATCATTTTAGCACTCCAAATTGAAAAGATTAAAAATAAGAATAAAGAAAAACCTTTTTATTTGAATATGTTTAAGCTTTGTGAAAAAACCTCTACCTTGTTCTTATTTTTTTTCTTGGTTTGCTCCAGACTGGCCAAAACCATTTTTTAGATGTAGAATGGCCTTTGGGAGTGAGTGGGTAAAGGATGTGACTGGATTTGTACAGGTCCCAGGGAAGTCACTGGAAGAGCTCTTTGTTTTGTTTTGTAAATTGCCGATATGAATTTGCTTCCTTATGATTTAGAGCTT
>JAQZBX010060512.1:0-17291 GCA_029593785.1 Cabassous unicinctus | reverse complement strand
CTGTAATTAACTCAAAAAAAAAAAAAAGTAGCACCATGGCAATGCAATAATAGAACTTCAAAATTCAGACTCTGGACAGGTAGTCCTCCTCTAGGAATTGAACAGGGACCTCAAACAGGCAGTGACACCATCAAGATTGACCACAAAAGTCATTTCATGATGGCGTGATTTAACCTAAAACACTGGGGCCTAAGTGAAATTCTGGGAACATATCAGAAAAAAAGGAGGAAAGATTAAGGAAGGGGGGTACATTTACATGTATTTGGACATTAAATAAATGACAGCCAAATCATATGTAATTGACTTACCAGTGAGTCACAATATGAAATTTGACTGAATGGTTCAGCTGCTTTTACATATTATCAGGGATTCAGAACATCAGTCATAACATGTAGGTTCTCTTTGAAACTGGGCTACAAGATGCAAACAGGCTCTTTTGGTGGCATCTTAATCAGTTAAAGGTTCTTAACCTTTTTATGAGTTGCCAGTCTTCTGGAGATCTAATGAAACATGGATACTCTCCCCAGAAAAATTCACAGAGATACCAAAAGATAGAGGCTTTTGGACCTTGTCCTAAAGCTCATCCAGAGACCTTAATAGTTCATGGGCCTAGATTAAAAACCTCTCAGCTAAACTCTCTCTGAAGTGTTTGGATTCGAGAACTCAAAGAAAAAGAATCACAATCCTGGGGTTAAATGGGATCCGTTTCCATGACCAATCAGATTGACTTTCCTGATCAAGATGCTGAAAGCAAATGCTAACTCCAGGAATGGTCCAGCTCCAAGGTCTGATTCTAGGCCTGATTATATAATTTGCACCCTGGACTAAGGGATGGCAAGGGCCTAAGGAAAATGAGGCTGTCTCTGTTTCTACCTCCATATGCAAATGCAGACACAAAGCACAAACAAAAAATCCCTAACCTACCTGCAGGATAACTCTCCAACCCTCCCAAGCCACACCTTTCCCAGTGCACTCACCACCACCACCCCTGCCAGAGCCAGGTGGTCGATACCAAGCCACTTAAATTTCAAAAGCTAGCATGGTAGCAGGTCAGCGAAAGGTAGGCGCTGGCAAGAGACAACACTCAGCAACACAAGGCAGCAATGTTACCAGACAGCAAACTGCTTGGAGCAAATCGTTTGGATCCAAACACAGTTACAGATGCCTGCTCCCACGGCTTCGGCTGCACACTGCCAAAGAGTGCAGCGCTTTGCACCAGCCCTTGCTCAAAGTGGGTTCCCAAATGTTTGTGGAAGGAGGGAAAAGGCACAGGAGGGGGGAATCCAGGGAGGCCTGCTTTTCTTTAGTTTTGTTCTCCCTAGCTCTTGCCTTCAAAGAAAACTAAGTATTTTAACAGATCTAAACTGGCTAAAACCACAGATGTGTATACTTTCCACCATTTTGCTGACTAGGAGGAGCCAAGTAGCTTGGAACGGATCCCACAGCATGTGAGGGTGGGAGAAAGGGGCAGCAAAGCCAGGTGGGCGGTTCCCAGTGACACGTCCGAGCCACTTATGACACATTACTGCCCACAGGACCCTTGCTGCATGGGCCCCCGGCCTCATTCTCTCTTCCATACACACACAGGGCACCCAACCTGCTCCAGAAGTCTGAGCCACGTCCAATCTTCCACCTCTGGGAGAAAGGTGACCCTGCCATCTGGCCAGAAAAGAAGGCCTCCAAATCAAGGGCTGAGATATTCTGGAAGGACTACAGGTCTCTCCCTGCTCACAGAGGTGGGGTTGGGGCTACTGACTCAACTGACCATGGCTCAAGCTCCTTGTGTGGAAAACGTAGCAACAAACAAATTTCAAATTGCCAGCAGGATTCAGGAGATTGGAAACCAATCTCAGCAATGCCCTCTAGTGTGCCTACAAGGTCCAAGCAAGGCAGCACCTAGGCACCATTCCCCAGGGGTGCCCGTGCCCAGGCTTTCATTGGGGTACGAGCTGAGCGGTGGGAGGGGACAAGGGCAGCATCTGCCACTCAGAGATGACGTCCCCACCAATCCCAAGGCCAACATCTGCTGCAGGACGAGAGGCAGTGTCTGCTTCTAAGACTGTCCAGCCGCACCGACCCCACCCACTCCATACACAACAGGAAGAGGGTAGAAGAGAAGCAAGCAGAAGGTGAAAAGAGTATGGAGATAGCCAAAGATGGATTAAGAAAGCACTGGGGTTGGGAGGGGCCAGAGGAAGAAGAGAGAGAGAGGAGAAAGGACAGGGGTGACTAAAAAGGGGCAGGAGAAAGAGAAGTGGAAAACAGGGCAAAGCTAAAGAGACAGACAGACACATACATCAGCCCAGACAACAGCTACAGACACGGCCCCCTCCCCGACCACCCTTGCCCACCCACTACGCCTGCTGAGCACATAAAGGTGAGGAGGGCTTTCGAGCGCTCGGCCGGTGCTGCCCCTCTCCTGAGGCTGAATGTGGTGGCGCTTCCCTCCACCCTGACACAGCCCCCGGGTGCTCAGGAGTGGTGGGCTGAGGGAGAGGAAGGGAGAAAAAGTGAACCGAAGGCAGAACTTGCCGAGCAAAGCCACTTACGCACAGTGCGGCCGGCAGCATTTCCATCCTACCTTTGCTGTCGCCATATCGGCCGGCTCCATGATCACGGCTTGGCCTAAGGAGCAGCGGCCCCATCCAGAGAGAAAAGGCAGAGTCACACACAGCCCCCCAGGACGGACAAACCACCCCTCTGGGAGGCAGGGGGAATGAGAGGCCTGACCCCCTGAGCCCGCCTCTGTCAGGAGGATGGGAAAGAGCCTTGAGGTCCCCGGTAAGTCCCGGGGCCTGCTGTGTCCCCCACAGAGGCCCAGATCAGGCTGAGTCAGGGGGCGTCTCCCCTTGCCTGGTACTTCTTCTCAGGGAGCAAGTGTGGGTCCCACCAGGGCTCCCCCTACTGGGGGGAGAGGGCACAGAGAAGGAGGCCCTGCCCTCCCATCACCCGGCCAACTGGTACCCACAGGTCAGGAAGAAGGGAGCATGTGGGAAGAGCCAGCTGGTGGGTGCTGAGCAAGTGCTGGGGGTAGCGGGGAGGGGGAAGGCTAGGGGTTGATGGGGGGCGGGCGTGAGAACCTCAAGAAGAAGGTGCAGGCACTCAGATGGAAGCAGAAAGCTGCTGTGCAAGGAGATGCCGGAGCCCGGCACGGCAAGGTCGAGAATGCAGAGGGAGAGGAATTCGCCCGGTGAAGCCACTCACCTTGCAATAACATTCAGACTGACTGAGGCCTACACGGGAGCCAGGAGCGGGCGGTTCACACCCCCCCTCCCACTCCACTCCCAGAGACTCACAGCCTCTGTCTAAAGGTACATGAGAGCAGCTGGCAGCCCGGCTGGCTCTGCAGAGGCCCCTGGCTCTCGCAGAGCAGCCTGATTGGAGGAGCAGGATGACTTCATCCAGCCCCATTCATCACTCTAGGTTTCCTGCCCAGCAGGGACAGGCCGCCTGCTTGCAGTGGCTCCAGCTTCCTCTCTGGCCTACTTTACCCGGGCAACCTGGGATAGGCTGTGCCCACCAGGGGCAGCCAGGAAAGGCGTCAGAGCACCCCAGGCCCTTGAAGGAACAGGGGAAAGAGCTGCTCACATTTCTAGGAAAGTGCAAGGGCTCTATGCTTAAAGCATGGCACACAGATTCACTGTGTGTGTGTGTGTGTGTGTGTGTGCTGGGGCCAGCCAGCTGAAATTCTAAAGAATACTCCTCCTCGAAACCAGCAAGGAAAGGAGATTTTATGCTCCGGTGAATCCCTGATCTTCCTACCAGAGAATTAAAATAAACACCATTCAAATCTACAAATACCTTTCAATCAGGAAGAATAATCTATGGAAAAATAGATCAGTGTCCTCAGAAATGCCTACGTACCTTCCCTCCCATCACTTTCCCCTCCATCACCTCTAGCGCTACCAGCTCTCCTAACATGCCTATGTAGGCTCGCTATTAAGGACATTCATTCCTTCGTGCCTCAGGTTTCAGATTCACAAAAGGCTAGAGGTGGACGGGGCCTTAAACTTCAGCTCCATATTACAGATGAAGCAACCAGGGTCAAAGCATGGACTCCATTGCCCAGGGATTGGTCCCTGATTCCACACGACCTTTTCCCTCGCAAATGGAAAAGATCCTGAGAAATGATCCCTCTTCATTTCTCCCTACCTTCTTCTCCCCATCCCTCTCCCAATCCAGCCCCCGGAGCATAGAAAAATCCAGCCAAAGCAAGGGTTAAATAGAGAGCCTGAAATATTAAAGAATAAAAAGGCACTGGTGGAGCGATCACTCGTCCGTTTCCACCTACGTTTTCCCTCATTCTTTTCTGCTTCTGTTCAAGCCTGACTTTACAAAAAAACCTGGCAGTCAGGTAGACCAACACAGACTAGGAGAGAGTTTTCCCGAAAGAATTACAACACCAACAGTTCTACCAGTTTGGGTGAAATGATAACTCACATTTGTATAGTGCTCCATAATTTGCAAAACATTTAAAAATCCATTACCTCATTTGACATGTGCAGGAACTCTGTGAGGTGAGTATTGTTTTCCCCATGTTGAAGATTAAAACAAACTCAGATTCAGAGAATGTAAGTGACTTGCCCAAGGTCACACATTTGGTACAGCACAGCAGAGGACTTTCAAATTCCTTCCACTAAATAGCAGGCTATCAAATTTCTCATCACTTCACTTCTTTCCTCCTCAATCTGTCCCCCAACTCCTATTCCCCATTACTTTAGACTAAGCAAATAAAACTCAACTAATTCGACATTTCCCTCTGGGTCCTTTTTTTTTTTTTTGAAGAAAGCAAATTAGAAGAACATGCATTATCAAACATTAGAAAAAAATCTTCAGAATCTCCAGAGGTTAATGTGTCCATTTAAACTAATCTCCTGTGTGTACAGTGAAAACTGCTTTTAAAAAGAATCATCAAAGATTTACTTATGATCATTCTATTTACTAAGGCAAAAAAGAAGACCAAGCCACCTTATCAAACCGATCAACTACCAAAATTAAGATTAAGGGGGAAAAAGAGAGGAAGCGTATCCTGGAGATCTCTTTTCCCAGCCAGCATAAGCAAAGAGCTGATCATTTCTCCCTCTCCTATCCCAACTGACTCTAGTAACCAATGGGCCCCGAGTTCCATAAAACCATATAAAACAGGACAAGGATGAGAGCAGCAGAACATCATTTAGGCCAGTGGGATTGGTTTTCTTTGACTCATTGCCTGGTTTCTATAAGCCCTAGAGCAGGGGTTCTTAACAAGTGAGCTTGAATTGAAATTCAAAAAAACATTATTCTTGTGGGAATGTGTTGGTGTGGGTGTGATATATTTATTAAATGATACACAGTATAGTGTGGACTTAGTAGAGGATCCGTGATTTTCACCTCACTGGCAAAGGGGTCTGGGCACAAAAAAGGTTAAAAACCCCTACCCCAGAGTAAGGTCACAGATGTGACCAACTGGTAAAGGATGTGAGGCTTTGCTAGCACTACATCATACCCCACAATAAAACAAAGGTGTGGAGTGGATGTAGCTCAGCAGCTGAGCAGCTGCCTCACATGTACAAGGTTCCAGCTTCAATCCCCAGTACCTTCTAAAAAAAACAAAGGTGTGGGGGCTGGGCCAGTTTCCCACATCTCAGCTTCTCTGCTCAAAGGCCTGGGATGTTCCTTCTGGCTATTGCCATGGCCTGCAGGTACTCTCTGTTCCAGAGCTGACAGTCAAACATGCAAACAGATGGAGAGCAGAAGGCTAGTATCCATGCAGGAGGATGCTGTGATTTCATCAAGATCACATAGAAATCAGGCCTGCATTAATGGGAGTCCACCCAGTCCCCCAGTAGCCTCCCGAATGACCAAAAACATTTACCTACCCGGTTCCTCAAGGCATTAAGCTGTGACCCAGTCCTGGATGGTTAACACAAGCTGACAGTGGGTTGAAGAGCTGCTGAGCCAGAAGTGCCCATATATATTTTATAAAGCAATTTGTATGTCTTGAACTCAAAGCAGTAGGGAGAGTGCTATTCGCTACTGAATAGAAGATGGGGCAGTGGATAAAAGGGGAAAGGAATATGTCCCAGGGACCAAAGAAAATTCCAGGAAGATGGAAAGGGAATGACACTGAATGGGAAAAAGGAAAGAAAAACCGATGCAGTATCTAATTATTGCGTCCACACCTCTGTTGCTTACCAGAAAGGACTTTAGACAATTCCTTATAAGATAAACATCACCTCTGTCTATTCTACACATTTGCTTTTTGAACTAGAGAGCAGAAGTTCCCTTCCCTGCAACTTCAGCTCATTCCATTTTGCCTAATATTTAGTGAAAAGAGAGAAAGAAAGGGAAAAAGAGAGAGAGAGAAATGCCTCTTTATAATAGCATTCTCTTCTCCAGGGCAATTATTTTTACTAGTTATTTTACCCCTGATACTATTTTGTAACTCTTTAATCACTGTACTTACCCACCGGGTTAAGACAACAAAACAAAACAAAAGCTAGATGCTTTTAAAAAGGCTTGAGTGCATTTAGGCAGGGGAGCAGATAAAAAGGAGCAGGAAGTACAGGCGCCCAGGTTCTCTGAGGACAGCTCAGAGGCCAGACACTGACAAAGCACCTGCTTCTTTAGGAAGAGCCTCCCTGGCAGCTGCCCCGTGGTGGGAGGAGCTGCAAGGAAACCAAGTCAGGCTGTTTCAAACCCTGGTCAGAGAAACTTCCCCCTGCTGCACTATGGGATATGTAGTTCTCTGAGTTAAAGTTAAAGAGCAGTTGTGCTACCATATTTGCACTGCTATGCAGCGTGCAGCTTGATCTCACTGCCTGCCCACAGTCTGCAAATATACATCAGATTCCTCTTTGTCAGAAAAGGTGGAACCCCTCCTCTCCAGAGTCTGGATGGTGACTGTAAACTGAGAAGATGGCGACAAAACAGGGAGAGATTCACAGACCTGCAGGAGACTAGAAATAGGAAGATGGTGAGAGGCCACTTGTACTTACAGAAAATCACAGCTTCTCTTGAGAGCGGAAGACAGAGAGAGAAAGAAAAAGGAAGGTAGAAAGACAAGGAACATGAAGGAGCAAGAGGGAAGTGTGTGTGTGTGTTCACCTGAGTGTGTGGGTTTTCTGAGTGACCACAAGGTGACTTCACGCCTCCTTTGCCTGTTAAATCATCAACTCTGCCCTTTAAAGGGGACGCCAAGCATAATGGAGACGAGCGTGCGTCTCAAGCTGGACGGCTCAGGCTCGAATTCTGACTGGACCTCTGCGTGACCACTGTTGGGCGATTTACTCAGCCTCTCTGTGCCCTCATCTAAGACAGGGGTAATAACACCGTTCGGCTTACAGGCTGTTATGAAGATTAACTGAGATAACATATGGAAGGGGCTTAGAACTGTGCCTGGCACACGGTAAACACGACACAGTGTTAGGTGCTTGTTGTTGGTTATTCAGTGATTCGCCTCTGGCCTTCCCCTAATCCACGTGACTCCACGTGACTCCAGAGCAGGAAATTTTAAGTCCCCCAGAGTCAATGATGGTATAAGGGGCAGAAGACAAACACACCTACAACAGCAGGCGAAGAATGTCATCAAAAAGGGGCAAGGCGGTGATCAGGATAAAGAAACGGCCGAGGATCTGAGCAAACAACTACAACCAGAGACGCTCTGGGGTAACACTGAATGGTAGTGGACATCCAGACAGACCTGGCAGGGAGCTTGCAGAAAAAGTCAGCCAAGAACAGTAAGAATGAGACTACAGAGGGAAAGAATGGTCATGAAGAAAATTAGGAAATTTCATAGTGTTGGAAACAGGAGGAGAAAGGAGAGAGCAACTGAAGAGAAACTGCCCAACATGGAGAAAATTGAAGAGCCAGGTGCTAAAATTGGGAGCGTTCAAGTCAGAATTGGTCTTGCAAAGCCATACTGACCTCTGGAGAAGTCGGGTATGTGTGTGGGGGGTGGGCATGGGAGGGCTTGGGGAGGAAGAGTCTCTGAAGCTGGCAGGACAAGGAGAGAGTGAGATGGGAGGTGAGGCTTAAGAAAAGGAAACAGCTCTGCCTCAGGAGCCGGTCGCCTACAGTGGTGCAGCCCTGGCTGTGGGGAGACATTACAGAAGAGCAGAAGGGCTCTTCAAGTGCAAGTCTTGGCTGGATCCACAAAAGGGGACTGTGAGGCCATCAGCTTCCCACAGTGGGTTGCTTAGGGACGCTCTTACCTCAAACAAAATTCTGAGGGTCTTTGCTGGAATCAGTGTCTGTCCATGTGTGAGTTCCTTAGGGTAAAACAAGAGAAACAAAGGACAGACCCAACCTCCTTAGCCACTAGCAATTTCTGAGACCCCACAAGCAACAAGAATATACGTGATATGACTTTGACATAAGCCTCTAGAACAGGAGAGGGCAGTGTAGTGTGGTGGTTAAAATCTAGCATCACACTGTCTGAATTCAAATTCTAACCCCATCCTTTAATAGCTGTGGGACAGGTGGAAGCTGGGTGGACCCCAAAAGATCATGCCCTTAGAGCTAATCCATTCCTGTGCATATAAATCTATTGTAGATGGCACCTTTTGATGCGATTAAGTTAAGGGACCTTCCTTTTGATTAAATTACTTTGGTTATGGGCCTCTGATTAGACTGCATGACCCAGGGTGAGTCTTAATCCTCTTAATGGAGTCTTTTATAAAAGGAGGGATAAAAAGCCACAGACGCAGAGAGAGAGAAAGGAACCCACTAAGCAGAGATAATGCCACAAGAGCAAGAGGCTGAAAGCAATGTGGCTTCCTTTTCTGTGGCAGGTCCTTCCTCCTAACCAGTCTTCCTACAAGGCGAGGTGGGAGCTGTCCTGACAGGCAGACACCCCTGTGCCCCTAGGGTCACCGCCCTAGCCTTCTGCCTCCTGGCTCAGGTCTGATCACCACTGGGAGGGGATCAGGTGGCCACTCCCTCCTCTCCTAGTTCAACACCAGGGGTGCTGGGAGCCTGTGGAGAAAGAAGGCTGGAGTACTTTTGCTGCTCATGAAAATACCTAAGGGAACAGGGCTTTTCCTGGTAACTGCAGAGAGGTAAGAGCACAAATAGCTCAGTTCTGGGGCCGAGGCATAATCGTGAAACTGAAAGAAAGTATCAGAAAAAGGTGTCGCCAAACAAAGAGATATTCTGGAACTTTCTTGCACAAAGCTTTTTAAAATCCTAAAGCACTTATTCAAAATCAACAAGGTTGATGAAAAGATAATGAATAAATAAATAAATAAACTACTTGGCCCTAAGGCATTTTTTTTTTTAAAGATTTATTTATTTATTTATTTATCCCCCCCTTGCTGCTTGTGTTTTACTGTGTCCATTCGCTGTGTGTTTCTTCCGTGTCTGCCTATCTCCCCCTTGCTGTGAGGTCCTGCTGCATCAGCCCACCGCGCCACGCGGGCCGGCCGGCCTGCCCTCACAAGGAGGCCCCGGCTCTATCCATTGAGCCACACCCGCTTCCCCCTAAGGCATATTTAACTGGATTTGAAGTTCAGAATCAATGAGGTACTACTCTCTTCTTGTCGATTTTTTTTTCTCCTATTCTCTCTGGGTTTGAAACTTTTCAAGGGTAATCTTATTACAGACTCTCTCACACACCTCCACATCTGGAGTTTCAGTTCAAGGAATCTGACAAAGTAAGAGCCATCAGATCCAAGGAAAAGAAGAAGGTTCTATACTGGATCCCAAGTGCTCCTATAACCACATGCTTCCTTGCTCAAAGGGAAGTCATTAGTGTTATAAATACAAACTTGAGCTCTGGAGTTGAATCTTCCCAGCTTGCCACTTTATGGCAGTGGACAACTGGGCAATCCAAGTCTCTGTTTCCTTATTCAGGAAATAGGTTACTACTGTAATTAAATAAGATTGCACACATAATGCACAGTGTCTAGAACAAAATAAGACTTCAAAATAATAGCTATTACAATAAATAACAAATAAAACTTCAGAACAGATCTTTCCCAAAAACTAAGCATGCAGGTACTCCATGTTGTCTTGTGTTTACTCTTCACATTTGAATATTGCTTGTACCAAGATTCTTTTGCAGAAAGGGACCTCAACTAATTTCCTTAGCAAATTTCCCATGATGGAAGTTATTTACTGAGAGGCAGGTGAGTGACCATTTGATGTAGGAACTGAATTAGTTCATGAGTCAGGAAGGAATATAGAATGGAAGACTCCTCAAGTTCCTTTGTAATCGTCCATCTGTAGATCTGTGTTCTATACCCTTATTCACAAGGCTACTAAGTTAAACTCTCAGCTAAATGGGACCACACCACATTGTTTAAGATGCCCAGAAAAGGCAACACAAGTAACAGATGTTTCACATCTAACAAACAGGGAGTTGAGCAGCTGAAATTGCTCACTTTGTGGATCCTACAGCAAGTCTGTGGTGGAATCAAACGAGGAGTTTCAAAAGCCTAACCTTCAATTCTATTTACTAACTCACCCATCTTGCTCATTTAAAGAGAGGCACAAGGGAGGTTTTGAGATTGTGGAGGAGCGGGAGAATAGGGAGGTATGTACTCACAAACATTGTCCACTACCTCAACCCCTCACCCCCTGGGCCATTTTTAAGTAGGGTTAACATGGTAGATTCTGTCCATCTCGAGGGAAGAATTTCACCTTCAGACTAAGGAGGAATGGGGAAGACAGGGAGAAAGCCCAGGAGTTAATTGCCTGTGGCTCACATGCCTAAGGAAAAGAAGAAAAGAAGCATTGAACAACCTGGATGGTTGGTGACAGATAAGATGAAATGATTAACTTAATTACACACCCATTCACCTTTCTCCCTGCTGTAGAATGGTGACTCTTGGGTCATGGAGAAGACAGGTAAGGGAAAAAGAAGCTGTGCACCAATAAAAGTATCTCCAGGTTGGGCATTAAAAAAGGCACTAGAGGTTCCCTAAAACTGCAGGCACGGGCCAGGAATGGGACACCTGGGCCCTTCCCTGTCCCAGCCTTAGTAAACGGTGTGCTCGATACCAGCCGGAGCAAGGGATCACAGGAGGCTTCGGGGCTACACAGCCCGTTTCTCATAGCGTGGTCCAAGACCATCTGCCTCAGAATCACCTGGGACACGTGTTAACTGTGCAAATTCCCCAGCCAACCCCAGCACACACAACTCAGAATTTGAGAGTGGGGCCCAGGAATCTGTACTGGATATGCTCTGCAGATGATTCGGAAATACATTAAAAGGTTAAGGACCACAGCCTTAAAACCGTGGTCTCCCTAGGAGGCTGCTCATTGTTAAGGAGATATGTACCCTTCCCCATGGCAATGCAGGGAAAAAAAAAATCAGAACTTGTATTCATATTTATTTTTATCTCATCCTTTTAAAAATGCATTTCTGTATATTATACAATATGCAAAATATTTTGTACAGTGGTTATTTACAGATGATTTATATAAATTAATTTGTACATTTATACTGGTGGTGTATGTTCAAAACATGTTTACTGACAGGGGTTTGCCACCAAGCTGGAGTACTGAACTCCTGGCACAAGGACTTCAAAGCCTAGATGAGAAAGCAAGGAGTGGGCCCTGCGAATAGCTGCTCTCAGGTTACCTTATTAATCAGTGGGGTGTTGTGGAGAGAACTCAGGGATTCTGTACCCCGACTGCACCCCAGTCCTGCAGGAAGAGGGAGGCAGAGACCACAGTAGGGAGCGGGGCAGCTGAGGCTGGATTCTCTGCCGTGAACCCCCGAGTGGTCACCCGCTCACGTGCCCGCCTCCCCCTCTCTCCCAGCAGGAAGGAGGGAGTCAGCTGGGGAATGAGCTTCACCATCCGTCCTCCCAGTTGTCCAACTCTAAATCCCAACTATGCCATCAGCACAGAGGGAGTAGTTTGCTAAGTTATAATTAATACTCTCCCCCCTTCTCAGAAAAGAAGAAATGCTGGAGTAGGAGAAACACGGAGCAGGTGATGGCTACACCTGCAGACAGTTCTGCTGACAGCACCAGAAGCAGCCGGGGTTGCCAGAGAGGAGCTATAAATGGGGAGCTGGGAGGGAGGGGGCACACAGGAGCACCTTCTCGCTTCTCTGCCCTGTGCCCCCACGTCAGAGCTTAGCCCAGACCTGCAAAACACCCTACCCTCTACCATCCGAACGCCTCATGCGCTGTCTTCCACAAGACCACTTGATTCCCTGAGAGGATGTGTGTTTAGATCAGAAAAAGGGGAAAACTTGAGGGGCAGTCACAGGTCAAACAGTGTCCATTACCACGGAAATTTCACAAAGACTAATAGATGTATAAGGGCTAGCTGGTGGCCCACAATTTGGGCCATCGTCACAGAATCCCACAATCATGGAATGTTAAGGCTAGGAAAAAAAAACAAAAACAAAAAGCAACCTTCATTGTTCACTTGTTCATTTCTCATTGAACGAATGTTTACTGAGTACCACCCGTGTGTCCAGGCATGTGCTACGTGTTGGGTACACACTTGTGAAGAGAACAAAGATGGTCCTGCTCTCCTGCAGCTTAGGGACAAGTGGGGGAGACAGACAACATCCAAATCAGCAAACAAATACAATTATAAAATGTGACAAAGACCAAGACAGAAAATAACCCAGTGTGGTGGTGTGAATGAGGGGGAGAAACCTCCCAGGACAGGGTGGTGAGAGAAGGCCTCTGAGACAGCTGGGGAAACTGAGGCTCCTGAGGCGTGCGTGGTGAGTCACTAACAGAGAGGAGGACAGACTCGGGTCCTGCTGAGTGGCTTCCTCTCTGCCGGTGCTGTCTCCTGCACCACGCTGCGTGACAGCATTTTTCCTGCCACCAGAGCAGCGAGAACCCCCGGGACTCCTTTTGGAGTTATTTACAATGAAACGCATCTGCTGCAGCATTTCACTGAAGTGAACCTCTTCTGAGGTCAGGCTCTTCCCAAGCAGCCGGAACGGGCTGAGTGCCTCTTGGTCCACACTCCCCACGGAACCTCAGTGGGGCTCCTGGGTATGGAGAAGCACTTCCACATGCCCACAATTTGGTGGGCTCTTCACCCCACCCTCAAGGCAAGTGAGGACAGTTTACATGACTGGCTTCCTTTGGGAACCAAAATGTCATCAAACGCCGCCTCTCGTGAACCGATGTGCGGTTCACCCAAACCAAGTTCTCAAACTCCCAGTTCTCCAGGAGCTCAAAACTCACCCTCCACTTTCCTGGCAGGCTTAGCAAAACTCTAGTGTTTGCTGCTGATAACAACAACAACAACAAAAGCTACCATTCGCTGAGTGCATACTATGTGCCAGACACAGCACCAAGTGCTTTTCCTAGTTCAGCTCATTGTGATTCCCACAGTGGCTCCACAAAGTAGGTACAGTGTCTCCAGTTTTCAAAGAAGGAAACAGCTTCAGAGAAGATAATGTGATTTTCCGAAAACACTACAGCTAGTGAGGGATGGACCCAGAACGTAAAGTGAGGTCGCTGGGTCTCAAAGTGTTCCTGAGCTTCACAGTCATTGCTGGCAAAATCCTGTCCCTGCTACCACATAGGACCAGAGAAGCCCTGACTCTGCCATTATCTGTTGAGTCCCTATTGTGCGCTCTGTGCAGGGCACCACACCGGGTACTCAGTACCCGAGAAGTCTTCATTTACTCAGAGTACGGAAGCAGCCCATTCGCCACCCTTGAAATGTCTGCCCAGAGAACAGCCCTGGAGAGAGAACTCGTTGCCCAACAGTCCTGGGCGTCTACGCCTGTGTGTGTTGAGACAGACCAAGGGACTCAAGATCTAGTTACCTACTACCTCTAGCCTCTCGTGCCTTTTCTTTCTCCTTCCTTTTCTCTCTTCACCCTTTTTCTCACTGATTTCTCTTCACACACAAAAAAACTGCCCAGAAGCTTCCCTGGCCCTCTCTCGAATGCCTGCCAGCCTCCAAGTTTAACTCGGATTCCAGGGGCTGGGGCACCTTCCTCCTCCAGGAAATCTCCCCCCGCTGCTTCTCACAGAAGCTGAGGCACAGAGCATGCAGCACTGCCCCTCCAGCCCACCAGGCTGGGAGCCCCCTCCCCACATTAGGTTAAAGCTTCCACCCCCTGCTCACATCTCCCGCTCCGGTATCTCTGGCGTCAGAGCAGTGGTCAAACAAGAGGATCTAGGCCAAATATACAAGTCAATGCCTCCCAACGCCTCACTTGTAGGTCCCTATCACCAGAAAGGCATTAGCAACATCCCCAAACACACAGTACCCCTACTCAGGGGACCCTAAATCAGACAGAACGCACCTTTCTCTACAGCTCCTTTCCCTGGGGACTTCCAAGTTCTTTGCCAACTGAAGTAATTCACCATGAGAGAGGAAAGAATGATCCCTGGGCAGTTATAAAGAAGGACTCGGACAAAAACTCCCAGTCCAGCAATCCCTCCACACCACAGGGCCACAGGGCTTCACTCAGCTGAACCCCCTTCAGCCTCTCTGTCTCCCTTTTGGTACCATTACTTAGCAGGTGCTACAAAACCTCCAAACATAGGAGCCAGCCCCCAAAGCACTCCTGCCTCCGGGAATAGTCCCAGGTGATCCCAAACGAGCCAAGGGCAAATTCCTTGTGCCCTAAACTCCAGGGGGCCCATGCCACCTACTTGGCTCGGAGAAAGGACAGCTTCTTCCTCAGAGAGGAGACGTGGTAGTGACAGGCCTGCTTGACAGCCGAGCTGCAAGAGATGGTCTCAGAGCGCAGATTCTGCACCATGCTGAGTTCAGGGCAGAGCTGGGCACATGGCACCTGGGACTGCCAGGGCTGGGGGCTCCCCCTGGAGCTGCGTGGAGGTGCTGCCTCCGCAGTTTCCCCAGCTGTCGAGTGGGCTCCTGCACATCAGCCCTTCCTGCCTGCCGTTCAATACGGAACGCGGGTAGGTGAGGGGCCCAGGGGTGGGACAGCCTGAAGTTCCGTATTACCAGGATACCCTCTGCCCTCTGCCCAAGTCGCCGCTCCAAACAGAGCCCTCCTCCATCTTTCCATGCCTGGCAGCGCTCTGGGCAGTGGGTGAGTTTCCTTTCCTCCTTTGTCCTCAGACGGGAGGATGGAGCTGTACCTGCATGTGATGTCAGCCGCCGGGGCCAGAAGGAGGGGAGGGCTGGCGGGCAGTGCTCCCAGAGGGTGTGCTCCTTGGCGCCTTCCCCACGGAGGGAGCTGCCTGGAGACATCACCTGAGTGTCCACAGGGCCATGGGGAATTCAATAGCCAGGCAGATAGAATGGGGCTTTATGGAGTGCTCTGGAAATAGGCTATTTTGGGACTATTTCTGGGATAAAATAAGCAGAATTGAAAACAGCTTTCCTTAGTCTAATAGGAAGCAGTGGCTAGACATGGGGTTGGAAGTAGTGGGCCTAGATTCTAGTCCTGCCCCATCTCCTAAGACCTGCTGTTTGACCCCAAATGCCACCACCTGGTTCTCCATTCAATCATCCATGAATTCCATGCACATTTCTTGAGCACTTACTCTGTGCCAGACACAAGGGATACAGCTCCTGTCTTCCAGGGTCTCATCAGCTAGTGGGGGGACCCGTAAGCCAAAGAGTGCACACAACAAGCAAACAGTCTATGGCTATACTTAAAGAATAGGTGTTAGAATACTTGCCCTCCCTCACAACTGGAAGAAATGTCAGTAAGCAGGAACGTCTTTTAAACTGCTCAGAAAAAAAGATGATACAAAAATTCCCCAAATTAATTTTATTCCCATTCCGCCTTCCCCAATCTTAGGAGATGATCTTAGGAGATGATCCTATTACACAGACAAAATAGATCCTGCTGCTTACTAACCTTTCTACCCCATCACCCATGAACTCACCTGTATTTACATCAATTATCATCTCCTATTCAAGGTAATTCTTTCACCTTGATCTTGAATCCTAGGATCAACTCTGGAGACCTCTCTTCTTCACACTCTATATCCAATCCATCACCAAGTCTTGGCTATTCTGTCTCCTATATGTATCTTGGATTCATTTGCTTTTTATTTTCACTACCACCATCCTAAGTCCAAACTACCAACATCCCTTGCCTGAACTACTGTATTGGCCTCTTAACTGCCCCAGCTGATCTCCCTGCATCATCCAAAGCAGACTCCATCCTTTCTTGCAATTCAAGCAATCTTTTCAGAATGCAAATCTGATTCTGCCACTACCCTTCTTAAGACCCTCTGGTGTGTTCCCAATGCCTTTTTTGGGGGTGGGGGTAGGTACTGGGGATTGAACCCAAGACCTCATACACACGAAGCAGGCCCTCAACCACTGAGCTACACCCACTCCCCTCCCGATGGTTTTAAGGACTCCAATCCTTGTCACGGCTAACCAAGCTCCTGCCATCACCTCATCTCATCCGTCTTCTCTCACTGGTTCCTCCTCATCTTCCTAATCTTAGCTTGAGCTTTCACAGCCTTCTTTACTGCCCCTTGGCCAGGTCCAATTTCTCTGATACACTCACTCATAAATATGTTTCCTTACTTGAACGCACATATCCAAGTCTGTATTTTCTCTGTCACACACTCAACTGTGCTAATCTTGTCTCCTCAACTGGGTTGGAAATTCCGTGAGCATATAGTACATAATTGACAACTGTTTGCTGAATGACAAATGAAATATCCTCTTTGCAATTCTCAGCCTTAACCTATCCGTTTCTACTTCAGAGGTTATAAAAGTGCTTGTGTCTCTCCATAGTAAAATGTCTCCTCAACTGCCTTTGCCTTCGCCTCTAGGTATCCTCCCTGCTCCTGTCCTTCCCAGGCAAACTTCTAGAATGAACCCTCAAAGTTCAGGTTCTTGTCTCTCCCCTCGCACAAACTCTTCCCAAACTCCCTTACAGTCCAGTCACCAATGACCTCCTAATTCCTTCTTCAGAGGATCCTTTTTAATCCTCAGCTTACCTATCTCTACCCCTTGGACTCTTCTTTCTTGCTTTTATGATATTATTTCCTCCTAATTTTCCTGGCTTCAATGGGCAAACTTCTGCAAATTCCTCCTTCTTTTACCTTCTGCTAAAACTTTGCTAATCCCAAGACTCTTGCCTCAACTACATTCTTATTGATGTGCTCTTCTAAGTAATTATTTCCAAACAAGTAGCTTTAGTCCTGTCTTCTGGGCTTTGAACAGGTAGAGCCAACTTCCCAGTGTATCTCTCCCCCAGCATGCTCCGAGAGAACTTTAGACTCCTACATGTCTAAGTCAAACTTACCACCATCCCTGCTCTTCAAATCTGCCTTTCTTCTTCCTTGACCAAATACTTTAATAATAATACTAATTAACAATAACAGAAAGCACAAAACTAATACTAGCACTCTGCCTATTCTTTTTCTTTTTTT
>JAQZBX010060511.1:0-17292 GCA_029593785.1 Cabassous unicinctus | reverse complement strand
GCCAAGGAGGTGGGGCCAGGGAGGGAGGAGAGACTCGCAGCAACTGGTGTTCTGAAAGCCAAGGAAAGAGGAAGCCGGAAGGAGGGTGAGCTCCACGGTGTCAGCTGAGGATTGAGAAGTGGCCAGTGGATTTAAGCACACGGAGGTCGTTGAGAACAGAGGCCGTGGATTTAGCAGTGGGTAGGAAGGAAGGAAGTGGAGGCACGAGCTTAGACAATGCGGTCAGAAGTTTAGATGAGGAAGGAAAGAAAGGGAGTGCTTGTTGGGAAGGTGGAGGGGGATAAACTGGCTGTTTGATCCTGGCTGGAAGGAGCCAGCTGAGGGGAGATAGGGCAGGGAGGCCAAGAACCCCACTATAAACACTCACCCGCAGCCCTCTGCAGCAGGGTGCCCAAGGGCCTGGAGGGGGAGCAGCCACTCTGGGGTGTGGGCAGGGTCAGGGGCCCTCACTTGAGAAGGCTTTTGACCTCCTAGGAGGCAGAAGCCCCATAAACTTAGAGCATCCTCATAAACCAGGTCCCAGGTCAGTAGCTGATGCTCCCAGCTGGGCAGTATTGGCACCAGGTTGTTTTGTGTCTCCAGAACTGACGGAGGTGGCTTCATAGATGCTCCAAACAAGGAAAGCCTGGGAAGGTGAGGCCGTGGATTCACCTGCTTCCAGAGAGGCCATGAGCAGCCATGTGTCTGGGCCCAGGTCCCACTTACTGGGAGGTTCTTCCTTGGGTCTAGCCTAAGTTCCTGTGGTGTGTTCCCTTCTTCTGAACTTGCCCAGCCCTGCTCCATGGAGACAAGCCGATGGCCTGGGCTGCTTTGAGTGGCGGCCAGTGTTTTTACAACTTGTTTTCATGAAGTTTTGGTTTGAAGTCTCCTGCATTCCCAGAATGTCAGACCCGCCCTGATTCACAAGGATTGACCAAAACAGAGTCTGAGCCAAGGAGAGAAATCTGAGGACTTAGTCATCCTCCTTGGATTGTCCACAGATTCTCCTCCTTCTTCCAGTAAGAAAAAAAAGCAAGCCCAGATGACCAGCATTTCGGGGATATAAACAGGCGGTAGACAATGAGGTGGGGGGCGAGGCCGAGGGGTCCGTGCTCAGGCTTTGGAATCAGGCAGACCTCAACTCAAGTCCTTGTTCAGCTGCTTATCAGATGTGGGATCTCCCTGCACCTTAGTTTCCTTGTCTCTGAAATGGGAAAATTAATGGCACCTACCTCCTAGGTGTCTGAGGTTGGGTGACCAAGAAATGAGACCTTGAGACACAGATTTGTGTGAAAGTGATTTATTAGGAAGTTTTCTTAAAAAAAAAAAAAAGAAAAGAAAGCTAAGGGAATAGGGAAAGGGGGACCAGACTGAGAAGGAGAAGCAGGAGTGTGATTTCAAGCCAGATCCCACGGAGGGGAACTCTGCTGCAGTCCTGCAGAGGGGCTCTGGGAACAGTGTAGGTCACCCCTCAGTTGGCCCTGCCAGGGCCAAGCCAGTCATTGGCCAACAGCTGCCCTGGGGGTGGCCATGCCTATGGTAAGGGGACTCTGGCAGCCTGAGGGCCGTCAGCCCTCACAGAGCCACATGTGCTCACTGTTGGGAGGGAGTATGCAACCCTGTAGACCTCCAAATGGTAAAGGGCTCCAAAGGGATGTGGTGGGGCCTTGCTGGTTTGCCCTGGAGGATTAGTGTACAGATCATATATGATTAAAATCCATGTAGGGTGCCGACGCTGCAGAACCTGGCACATGGGAAGCCCTCCAGGTGTGGCAGCCCTGCTCTTACATTAGAAAGGCGGTATGAAGAAGGGGGTACCCCAGCATCATGAGAGCTGCCCTGTGTCCTTACTGCTCCCCCAGCCCCAGGCGCTGGCTCTTTCAGCTTCCAGAGGCTGAACCCCACCGAACTGCCCCGCAGGACCGACTTGGCCCCAGCCCCCAGTGCTCTCCAGGTCTAGCTTCTGGTAACCTCTCCAACCCTGCAGGGCCGGGCCTGCTCCAGCCTCTAGCCAGGGGGGCCTCCCAGCCCTAGGGGCTGACCCTTCTGCCTGCCTGGCCCAGAGGGTGGTAGTGAAGAGCAGGAGAGGGAACAGGCCTGTGGGCATAGTTAGGTCAAGACCATGGAGGCACCAAAAGCCAGGAGGAAGTTGAGGGCCTGGTGGCCCATCCCCGCCTGAACTGAATTTGGCTTTTCTCTCCAGCCCATCCTGCTGTGTCTATGGAAGACACTTGGGGATTGCTTGGGGAACTTGTCGGTCAGTATGTCCAAGGAAAGAACAAACAGAAGTTGCGTTTCTGTACAGTTCTGACCAAATTCTAGGGCTCTGACTCTGGTGACTTGCACTGGTCATGTTAGCCTGGATTGGCGCCCCCTGGAACCTGACCCTAACTCTTCTCCTACTCCTGTGATGTCACCCAGAGTCTGGCCTCCCCACTCAGGCCTCTGAAAATCTTGCTGTGTGACCTTGGCCAAGTTACCTCCCCTCTCTGAGCCTCAGTAACCCCTTGTTTCTAACCACAGTTTTGGATGAGCTCACCTAAAATCAATGATTTCAACACAGTGTTAATCCCTATTTGACACAGCTGGTGCCCAGAGAGGTGAAGTGATTTCCTGGGATCACACAGCTGGGTGGAGGTGCGAGGGCCACGACCTGCTCCCAGCCTCCTGACGGTTTAAGTGAGCACCTTGCCCTTCGTCAGCCTGCTCTGGTCCCTTGTCCCCAGCCACTCTCTGCTTCAGGACCTGAACTAACCCCCCCAGTGGTCAAGATGAATTGAGTCAGGCACCCAAACTGTCAGTCACTGCTATTTAGCCCTTACGCTCACCTAACAACCATTTACTGAGCTCCTGCTGAGTAGCAGGTCCTGTGCATAGATGAGCACGGTCCTGCTTTCCCCAGGCTTAACGTCCCGTCCACTGCCAGGCCTCGGCTCTGCCCTGTCCCCAGGCCTGGGGAGCCACAGACTCCAGGGCTGAGCGTGGACATAAGGTGGACATACCAGAAGAGGAAGCCGTATCTGGGCCTGTCTAGAGCCCCTCCTTGTCCACCCTGCCTGGGAGGCAGACAGGGAATGGCTGGGGCGGTGAGTGCAGGAGAAACAAGTTTGCTCACTTGCAGGTATTTGTTGCTGCCTGTGGTGGGTGCAGACCGGTGCTAGGCTGAGAGCTTTGATCCACCAAGGCCCTGCCACGCCACGCCTCCAGGCTCCTGCTTCCCTTTGTTCAGACTGCTCTCCATGCTTCTGTCTACACCATTAGACTCTGCGTGGGTCTCACTGGTCCTCAGCCTCTCGAGAGGGCTCAGTCAATGTGTGTTTGGTGACTGGCTTGATGGTGTTTTGGAGTCAAAATCCTGGCTCAGCCTCTTGCTAGCTGTACCCTTGTGCCTTTGTTCTGTCATCTGCAGTGAGAGGAGCTCCTAAGATGACTAAATGAGATGCTATCCGTGGACAGCTTCCTGCAGAGGGTCTGGCCGGCCTTCCATAAGTGGTGGGTGGTGGTAGAATACACAGTTCTCGGCACTGTGCAGCAGGCAGAGTAGGAAACAGGAGAGGTGGGTTTACACAGTCCATTTACATCCTGCTCAGTGGATTCTCCCCATAGTCCCACGAGGGAGTCCGGGCAGGCTGAGGTCTCCCTCTTAACGAAGAAGCTGAGCCCAGAGAGGATGCTGGCCTTCCTTCTAGTGGCCAGGTCAGGCCCAGAACCCAGGTTTCTCATCCTCAGTTCCCTGCTATCTTCTCTACACCCCTGGTCCCCCTCCAGAACCCCATTCCCACCTTCTGGAAACACTGTGAAAAACGCTGGGGAGGAAAGTAGTGGGCAGGGACCACAGACCTTTGACAACTGAGTTGTGAGTGGGTTAGTGGAGGCTCAGGTGGCGTGAGTAGGGTTGTATAGGAGGAGAAGCCAGTTATGGGGCCACAGGCCCTCTGGTCCATGCACCCAGCCTGCTGCACCCTCCTGACCGGCCCCCTGCCCAGAGGCATGACAGCAACAAGAGCCTGGAGTGAGACCCTGGCTCTTCCCTGACATGGAGTTTTACGGTAAGGGCCTCTAAGGAGAGCTGGCCCTGAGCCAGGCCTGGTCACTGCCCTCCATGGAATTCAGGTCTGCTCTGGAAATAGGGCCCACCTCTAAGCATAAGGACCTTCACTTGTGTAGCTCTTTCTAAAAGGCAGACTCTGGGGATGGCAGGGCTAGTTGTCAGCTGATCTCAGTGAGATGAAGCTAGCAGCACAGAGGGCCTGGGCCCCCAGGCTGAGAGCTGGTAGGCAGGGCGTGGATCCAGGACAAAAATACAAATAGAGGCCCAGATATCTTTGTCCAATATTTGGAGGTTAGAAGGTAAGCCAGTAAATCCTTACGTAAAATAGACTTGATTCTCCCACCTTGATACATATAACTTCATGATGTAAATTGAAATATATGTGTAAAGTTAAGGTTTTATGTGCCTGAAAGTCAGTAAAATATGAATGAAATTATTGTGCATGTCGGGATGTTTTGTTGATGGGCTGATGATGATTGGATGAGTAATAAGATGTACAATTCATTCATTATTATTTATTCATTAAAATGTATTTTATTATCTTCATTTTGCCAAGATCACTAATTATATTGTTATAATCAAGATTTTCACATCATTTGTCTTCTTTTGATGGCGATGAACTAGAGGATTAAAAATGAAATGCTATTGTATTTAAAGTGCTTGGAATTTGAATATATTTTCATCAAAATGTAAATTAAAGTAAATGTGTTTACTTTGTTTAAAGGAAATTTTATATTTTCATAAGGTGTCCCCCCCCCATGGCTCCCTCGTCTGTTTGCACGTTGTTTTTGCTTGTTGTCTGCTTGTTGTTTTTTTTGCTTGCTGTCTGTTTGTTGCATGTTTATTTTTATCTTTAGGAGGCACGGAACCTGGGACCTCCCATGTGGGAGGCGGGTGCTCAACTGCTTGAGCCGCATCCACTGTCTGCTTGTTTTGTTTTTTTTGCTCGTTGTATTTGCTCATTGTCTGTTCATTGGTTTTTTTGGCTCCTTGTCTGCTCCTTGTCTGCTTGTTGTTTGTTTGTCTTCTTTAGGAGGCACCGAGAACTGAACCCAGGACCTCCTATGTAGGAGGTGGGCGCTCAACTGCTTGAGCCACATCTGTTCCCCATAAGTTGTTTTTATTCCAGAAAATTATCTACTAATATTTTAAATGAGATCTATTAAAATGTGTCTATTAAAACAATACACACCATAATTATTGAGTATCAAATTTTAAGATAGAATTATTTAAACAGAGATGGAATATTAACTCAAATTTTTAAAAATTTTGTCAAAATGGATCTCTTCACGGTTCTGGTGTTTCATGTCCTTCTAGTGGCCAATGTAAAAATGTAGTATCATACCTTGGGTTACCTTAATTTGAGTAACATAAATTGTGAAGTATGACAAGCTGTTCCCTGGCTGCCATGTATAGTTATTATGAATACCACAATAATTCAGGAGCACTTGTGGAACCACAAATTGGGACATGCAGAAAGGCGCACGCACACCCAAAGGATGCTCAGCATTACTGGGAAGCAAATATTTGGTCTTGCAAGATCCTACTGCAGGTTGCTACTCGAGAGAAAGGATTTGACAAGTGACTTTGTCCTCCCCGTAAACGTTTCTGCCGCTCACCCCCCTACTCCCCCAACAATCTGAGGCAGTGTCTGTGTCCTATGCCAGCAGCAACACAACCCCTGAGCTTTCCCTGGACATCTGGACAGAACCACCTTTTGTTCTTGAAGAGCAAGAGCTAGAGAAGGGTTTCCCTGGGGCGTGAGTGGTGGTGGTCACGAAGCAGATGTGTAGGATCACAGGTCACGTGGACATCAAGCGACAGGTGCCTGTGTTCTCTAGTAAATTTAGTTGTGTGTGTGTTTGCGACGTGTGGGATTTGGGGAAGCGGCCCCTCTTGCCTTCCTCTAAGGGGGGTTCAGGGAGTAGGTCGTCTTGCCGGTGAGGAGAACTGCCTTACGCGATTAACAAAAGATAAGTGGTGGTACTTCATGCTTGGCTAGAATTTAAGACTAGGTATCTTAATTCACTCATATCTTCATTGTTCATGAGTTTAAAACCCTATATTCGGGGGCGGATGTGGCTCAAATGGTTGGGCGTCCGTCTGCCATATGGAGGGACCTGAGTTTGATCCCCGGGACCTCCCGGTAAAATAAAAACATATATATGGAAGGCGCATGGGCTGCCAGGCTCTGTGTGCCAGTGAGCCACCAGGCCCCAGGAGCCATGCAGCAAGATGATGATGTAACAGGAGAGAGACGCAGGGGAGAGACAAGACGAGATGCTCTGAAAGCTCTAAAAACCAGGAACCGAGGTGGCACAGGTGGCAGAACACCTCTCTCCTACATCGGAGGTCTCCAGGATCAAATCCTGGTGAAGACTGGAGGAGAAGGATGAGAAGAGAGGGCAGGAAACAGACACAGAGAATTGCCCAGCGAATGTACACAAAACAGCAAATGGGGAAGGGGGGGTTTAAAATGGATAAAGTAAATAAATAAATCTTTAAAAAAACAAAAACAAAAACAAAAAAAACCCTATATGCACTTCCTCCCACCCTTCATTTCCTTTTAGAATGCCAGGCCATAGCTGTCTTTTAGTCCGGCACCATGATGAGGGAATTGCAGATCAAAGAAGGGCACTGATGCACCTAAAATCACACAGTGAGTCACAGCACAAAAGCCCTCAGGCCAGGTTTCTCAAAGCAGAGGTTGGGTGTCCAGTTTGAGTTTCAGGTAAAATCTGAATAGGTGTTGCTAGCTCCCTGTCAGCTTCCCCACCACCCAGCCACAGCCTCCCCCAACCCCAGCCCTGGGGAGATCCTGCAGGGGGTTTCTGCTTGAAGAGCTACTTCCTGTTTGGGGCAAGCACTTCCTTCAAGTGACTCACAGGCTCCCACTGGCCCTGTGCTAGGAAGCCAAGGTGGTGGGGAGACAGGCCCGGCATGTCACCCTCTGCCTGCAACCCCAGCTGGGTGACCCTGAGACTGGCCAGTGGTCACGGACTGGAGGTAGGATGTGGGTAATGAAAGGAGGATGTTAAAGCACCCACCCCACCCAGCTTGGGGGGAGCAGAGGCTGTGGGAAGGACGGGAGAACTCAGGAGAGGGTGGGGTAAGCTGCCCCTCCACTTCCACCATTCCCACATCTGGTTTCCAGCGTAGCTGGCCCGGGTGGGGGCTGGGGCCAGAGCTGGGACCCCTCAGGGAAAATCCATGACCCTTTCTCCTTCTTGCAGAAAGACAGCCAGGTGTGGTGGAAAGACTTGGAATTCTAATACCAACTTACCGGTGACCCTGGACAGTTTCCTGTCCTTCTCTGGGCCTCAGTGTCCATGTCTGTCTAATGGGGGAAGCGCTTACTGGCCATGATATTTAGTGGCACAGTAAATAAATATTTAAAGGTATTACAGGGTTTACAATAAGAGATTTGGATTTGAGTTCTGGCTCTGTCACCTTGCTTGGTGTGTTCACCTCTCAAAGCCTCCTTTTTTTTTTTTGAGTTACCGGCAGCTGGGAATTGAACCCAGGACTTTGTATGTGGGAAGCTGGTGCTCAACCACTTAACCACATCGGCTTCCCTGAGTTGGTTTTTCATTTGTTTCATTTATTGTTTCTTTTTGTTTTTTTTTTCAGGAGGCACCAGGAACTGAACCTGGGACCTCCCATGTGGGAGGCGGGCGCACAACCACTTGAGCTACATTTGCTCCCCAGAGCCTCCATTTTTAATTGTGAAATAATAGTAATAATTGCTTTAAGTGTTTTGCATATGTTAACTAATTTAATCCCCACATCAACCCAATGGAGTTGGCTTTATTATTATTATTGTTTCACATACAAGGAGAATGAGGCAGAGAGAGGTTAAGTAACTTGCCCAAGGTCACACAGTAAGTAACAGTCAAGATTCTAACTAGGCAGTTTGGCCCCAGCACCTTGCTTTTATTCTTGCTGCATGGACCTACATCATCAACATCATCTGGGAGCTTGTCAGAAATGCAGATTCTCAGGTCCCATCCTAGACCTACTAAGTCAGACATGCAGTTTAACAAGCTCCCCCGGTGATTGGTGTGTATGTTAAAGTTTGCAATACTCTGGTCTATTTATATTCCCTTTGTCACTTAGGCCTTAGGATTTTTTATTTTTTTTCTCTTTTGGCCATTTTTTATGTACAGTTTGTGTTCGATGCAAATTAGTTCTATAACTTGAGAACTTACTATGGACCAAAGTGTAAATATACCGATACAATATGCAATCCAGAACAGATGTGTAGCATTCAGGTATGAAGCAAAGGGAGTGCTCATTCACACACACAGTAGAGGCCTTAGGCTCTTTGTGGGAGATAAGGGAAGTATGTTTTATAAACTATGAAGTGCAGTGCTTTCAGGGCACTGGGAGAAAGAGAGGCAGGGCCGGGGTTGCTCCAGTTGTCTGTCTCTCTGTGGCGGGATGTCTTTTCCAAGCTGCCTCTGAGGTCAGTTCTGTCCACCTCTGGTTTGAGGCTGAGGCTTGGCTGTGTTTCTTGCTAGTGTGTGGCCCCAGCATCCAGTTGGGTTGAGGGGAGTTCTCATGCTGGCATGGGCCCTGGATGCCTCTGACTCTGGGTGACATGGAGGCCCCTGGTCCTGCCAGCCTCAGGATCCCATGGGGGCAGTGTGGCCGCATCCTCTGCAGCTCCTAGCGCTGACACGGAGCCTCCTCCCCTTTGCTCCCCATGGCCTGCCCATGCCACCTTGCCTCCCAGTTCTTGGCTAGGGGGCCTGCCCTGCTGCTGTAGGAGCTGGTGATGGGGGAAGCGGTGTATGAGTCAGGACTCAGGCTCATAATTGCGGTGCCCCAGATCCCGCCTCCTGCCCGCCAGCCATCCCTCGGCAGCTGCTTTAGAAGAACAGCTGGTTTGGCGGCTACCTCTGGAGACGCAGGCCCCTGAGCAGCATGGAAGGGCCTCTGCCCCCCATGAGCCAGGTGCAGCCCCAAGATTAGCCCCACGGTGGCTGGGCTTTGGGCCACGTTTCCGCGGTTCCTTGAGGGGGACAAGAGTGGTTCAGAGAGCAGGTTGTACTGGGTTTGGGGTTGGGGCTGGTTTGTGGGCAGCATGAGTGGAGATGGGATTGCATGTGTTGGGGCTCCTGGCTCAGGATGGAATCATGCGTGTCTCCTCGGCCCACCCACCATCTAAGGCGCTGCCCCAGGGACTGGGTGGGATCAGTCACCGGGCCCAACACCCAGCAAGGGGGTGCACAGCAGGGCTCATAGGGGACTCACTAAGGGTCAGGTGGGTGGATGGGTGGAAGGCAGGGTAGACTGATGAATCCTCTCACTGGATTTGTCCCCTTGTCCCCTCAGCTCTCCCTGAAGTGACGTCATCACCTCTGTGGGCAGGACGCCCCCAGGATCCCAGTTCACAGCCACCGGTTCCTTCTTCCAGGTAAAGAAAAAAGAAAGGGAGGAGGGATGGAGGGAGAAAGGAGTTAGAAACAGGCTGCAGAGAGCAGCCCACTGGGTTCTGAAGCAATGCCAGCTCTCCAGTGGAGGCAGCACTCTACAGTTTATGAAAAGAGGCAGGAGGACAGGAACTGTTGTCCCATTTTATGGGCAAGAAAAACATGAAGCTCTGAGTAGAGCTGTCTCTTGCTTAGTACAGTGTGCCAGGTACTTGTCTACGCTCCCTGCGTGCATGAGCTCCTATACTCCTCACAGCAGCCCACAAGGTGGGTGCTATTCTTCTCCCCATTTCATAGATGGTAAGAAACTTGCTTGGTTGAGTAAGTGGTACAGCTAGGTGTTGGACCCAGACAGGGTGGCTCTCAGGACATGTTCTCATCTACTAGGATTTTCTGCCACACTAGAGCCAAGGATTAATCTAAGTTTCCTAGACTTCTAATGTTGGGGTTTAATGGGCTTCTACATCCAGGGGGTATATATTTTAAGAGAGAAGCTTCAGCTAAAGGAATGAATGTCAAATGGTGGAATTGGAGGCCTTAGAATCATGGAATTGGCATGAACCGTAGAGGTGTGCTGGGCCAGCCACATCCCGGGGCATGGCTTTCTTCCTCAGCATTCAAATAAGACTGGTTTTTTTTTTGGTCCCCAAAGGGAAACCTGGTAATTTGAAAAAGGAGAAGAAAAGTTTAGACCCCTCTGTCTGGGAGCAGAGGGGCTGCCACTCCCTGAACACCATGGAGAAGAGAGACAGATGAAATTAGTATTCTGTGCTAAATCTGAGGGCATCTTATGCCAGATCTAGTACAGGCAGACATCAAAGGCCTAAAGAAAAATTTTGGGGAAAAATGCCCCATTACGACTATTTTTCTTTTTTGGTAACTTAATTTTTTCCTGTAAACTGGGGAAAGACTAATATTAACTCAACTTCAGGCAGAATTCGGAGTGGACTGAGAAGCGGCCCTGCAGATGGGGGGTGTGAGAGGCTCTGATTGGTTGCTTCTTCCCTTCCTTCCTTTGTGCATTTAACCAGCTTTACTGACTAATAGATAAATGGCTGCCTCCTTGGT
Source organism: Cabassous unicinctus (assembly GCA_029593785.1). Classification (NCBI taxonomy): domain Eukaryota; kingdom Metazoa; phylum Chordata; class Mammalia; order Cingulata; family Chlamyphoridae; genus Cabassous; species Cabassous unicinctus. The sequence continues at coordinate 6,759 of JAQZBX010060511.1, read as the reverse complement.
GCCAGGCCCAGTGCAGGGGATACAGGGCTGTGTCTGATGGGTTCCCAACAAAGTGACTCCTCGAGCAGGAGCAGGCCAGGGGCATCTTGTGTCCCCGTCACCCAATGCGGGGCAGCAAACGCTGGGACTTCAGCATAGCTTGGCTGGATGGATCAGAAGAGTCAACCTGGGGCAGCTCACGGTCGGGGGTCGGGGAGGCAGCCACGGAAGCGGGTAATTGCCGTGCACAGAGGCCTGTGATCATGTCTGCAGCGCTCTGCCAGATGATGTGAGCACAAAGGGAGGAGGCGAGTGGGCTTCTGTCGGGGGAATCAGGCTGAGCTTTGCACGGGGCGCATTTGCTAAGATAGATGGGACATGGAGGGGCGGACATGGGGGGTGGGAAGGGTTTTCTTGGCAGAGGGCCCGGCATGGGCAAAGGTGTGCAAGTGGGAAAGCTGAGTGGAGCCCAGAGGTATGAGGAGGGGGCGGTGTTATAGGCTGGAGAGGTAGGTGTGAGGGAAGGAAGAGAAAGACTCCTTAAATGGTAGCACTTGTTTCTCTTCCCGTCCTCAGGGCTTGTTTGGGAAGCTGTTTGTATAATAACTCTACTCTTTTACATAAATAAATAAAATAAATCATTGCTCCCCATTCCCTCCGGAGACAAACACTGGGCAGACACAAGTTTGCTCAGTGCAAGTCTCTGCCAGCCTCAGCCTCTTCCTTCTCCTCCTCCCCCCACATGAGTGTTCCCCCCCCTTCCCTGGGACCCAGCGGAGGCATCATCGGGGAAAGCCAGCCTGGTGGTCAGACCACTGAGCTCCTGAGAGGGGCGAGGGGGTGTCAGCCCAAGGGCCAGAGGACAGCGAGAGAGCTGTCCCCTCAGCTCACCAGGCCCCTGGCACAGCTAGGGGACCTGGGGGCATTTGCTTTCTCTGCCTGCTCCAGGGAGGACCTGTCAGTGCGGGTGGGGAAGGTGGGGGGCAGGCGGTGGGGAAGGTGGAGGGGGCAGGCGGTTCCTTTTGGGGAGTTCTGGATGCGGAAGGAGAATCAGCCCTGCAGGGAGGGAGGGCCCCATCCCTGGAAGCATGCAAGCTTAGGCAAGCAGCCTGGCTGGGGAGCCACCACTTGGGGTTTCCTGAGTGGGAAGGGAGGCTGAATGGAATGAGTCTGGGTGTTTCCTGGTACTGACATTCTAACTATGTCCAGGGTTTGTATAGTTCCGAGACCCCAGTTGGATTGTTCCAGGATTCCGTGACTGAGTGAGTCTTGGGTGAGGTGACTCTGACGTGGCGAGTTTGCAGCCTGAGAACTAGGAGTTCTGAGAAGCTAAGCTCTGCTCTCTGGGCCAGGCCAGGTCTCCCTTGGAGACTCCTCTACCTAAGCTAGTAGCCTGGACCTGGGAAAGAGAGGTCCTTCTGTGCCAAGAGAACCCAGGCCCCTGGGCCTGGCCCTGTCCAGTCTGTAACAACAACCATGTCCCAGATTTGTGTTCTGTCCCCCAGGGGCCTTAACTGATGGGGAGGCTCGGCAGGCAGAGCCCAGGAAGGACAGACAGGACCCCTTGGTCCTCGGCCCGTCACTGCACAGATCCTGACCTCCGCTGACCTCCACCTCCTCATCTGTAAAGCAGAGGTCTTGGTACTTACCTGTGGAGTGGTGTGATGCTCCAATGAGATGATGTACGTGGGTTCCTTGTGAGCTGCAAAGCGCTGTGCATGTTGTTATAGTTGTAGCTACAATTAGGTTTTCTTCTCCTTTGAAGGAAGGTCCATAACTGGTTCTCTGTGAACCCCGCACAACCCCAAAAAGTGCCTGACGTGTAGTGGGGGCTTCTGAAACATTGAATGAGCTCGCGAGCCTTCCATGTGGGGCTGCTGGTGCCCTGAGGCTGCAGCGCAGTGGAGGAAGCCAGCCCTTCCAGCAGCCAGAAGCAGGGAGAGCCCCCGACCCCAAGCAGGGAGAAGCAGACCTCTGCCAAGGATGATGTGATCTGCCCCAGCCTCTGGGCCCTGCCAGCCTCCTCCCAGGAGGAAGAGCAATCAGAGGTCTCTTGGGACAGACGTGTTGGGTAAACAGGAGGCCCTGGCATCACCGCGAAAAGAGATTAATAATTATGGCACAATAGATTCTTTGAGGGCTCCAGCTGAGCCCCAGCCTTGGACACTGTGCAACTTTTCCCCAAAGAATGGGCAGTGTGACCATGGGACTGGGGAGTCCTGGCCCACCTTGTCCTTTTACCTCTGAGGCCTCCCACCCTGCCTCCTTCCCCTGGCACCACCTCTCCCAATCTCTCCCCCTGCCCTAGGTCCTTCTCTGCCAATTTAATTAGAATCTAGGGCTTTCTTAGATGCCCAGAGAGGTGGAGCGACTTCCCCAAGATAACACAGCGATAGGTGGTAGCCCAGATCTCTCAATTTGTGCCGTACAACAGAAAATATGTTAAATCTGTGCATGCTCTTCAAAAGCTCTGCAAAAGGCTGATGCTGAAGGGAGGGAAAGGTTCCTGTTGGCAGCAAACTCTGCCACCGGATGGAACCCAAACAGGAGCTTAACTTGCTGGCTCAGTTTCAAACCGGAGCCTGGGGTTGCCCTCTGCCCTGGGAGAGGCTCTGCTCACTCCTCCTCCCCTGCCTTCCAGACTTTGCTTCTCTTGCCCCCCTTCCCCGAGTGCTCTTCCTACTCCCCTTTTCTCCTTATTTCTGAATTCTGTTTTGATGTTACCCTCCATGGAAAGCCTCTATGCAGTGATCAGTGCTGGCACCTAGGGAAGCACAGTTGTGCGATCCAGAAGAAACCCTGATCTAGTCATGGAGGGCTTCCTGGAGGAGGGGCTACCTCAGGTGAGCTGAGTAGGAGTTTGCCAGGCCTGGATGCCTGGATGAGAGGCTGGGACTTTGAGGAAACACGAGGCTAGGCAGAGGGGCTCCAGCGCCACAGTGGTCACATAGGTATCTTGGTTTGCCAGGCTGCTCTGACAAATACCACACAACGAGTTGACTTAAACAACAAGCTTTTATTGGCTCATGGTTCGCGAGGCTAGAAGTCCAAAATCAAGGCATTGGCAAGGTGATGCTGTCTCCCCAAAGTCTGTAGCATTCTGTGCCGGCTTGCTGCAATCCTTGGGGTTCTTGGTTTGCATCTATGCCCCCCGTCACATGGAGAGCTCTTTCTCCTCGCATCTGTTCTTCCAGTTTTCTGCTGACTTCCGGCTTCTGGCTCCTCCCTGTGTCTTTCTGTGGCTTCTGGTTTCTTCTCTCTGTAAGACCTCCAGTAATAAGGATTAAGGCCCACCCTGATTCAGTTGGGTCATACCCTAACTGAAGATAACGTCTCCAAAATATCCTATTTACAAATAATCCACAGCCACAGGAAGGCAGATGAAGATTAAGGGCAGTTCTTTCCCTGGGGTACCACAGCAGGCACACCTGAATTGGGAGCGGGGGACTGGGGAAGCCGTGAGGTGGGACCCGGGGAGGCCCTGGCTCCTTCCTGAGGCCGTGGTCCTTGTGCCTTCCATGCTTTGGGTTTCGCTCCAGTGAAGCTTGGAGTTGTCAGCACGTGTGAGTTATCCAGGCCATGCCAGGCCTAGACCTTGGGCCCTATCAGTTGGCAGAGGCACTGGGCAGGGGCAGAGTGTCGGCCTGGGGCTCAGCAGGACTGGACGTCTGACCTTGCGGCAGGCCTTCCTGCAGCTTTCATCCCATTATGAACTGGGTCCCAGGAGGGTGACTAACATCTGGGTTTGCCTGGACTGTCCCAGTTTTAGCACTGAAATCCCCATATCCTGGGAAACCCCTTCATCCTGGGCATCCTGGAGTCCAGGATGGCTTGTCACTTTCGTTCCAGGTGAAAAGTGAAGCCCAAGGAAGGCCAAGGACTTGCCCAAGTTCATGCAGCGAGTCAGTGATGGGTTCAGTGCTCCCAGCCATTATCCCTGGGAATGGAGGGGGCTTTTCCCCAGTCAGACCTGGGAAGGTCCGTGGAGTTTGTCCTTCCATCCTCCTTGGGCAGCCCCATCTCTGCTTTTCACCTGGGGATGGGGAGAGCAAGCACTTAAGGGTTTTAGGAATTGAGTGCTGGAAAGGCCTTGTAGATCATCCGATGATATTCAGTCCTCCCACGATGAGGATGGGAAAGCCGAGGACAGAGGGCTGTGGAGGTCATCCAGCCTGCTGGTGGCTGAGCTCCATTCACACGGTCAGTCCTGGGGCTGGACTGGGGCTGAGGCCCTGGGGAGAGCAACCACGGCCAAGGAGAAGGCAAGCAATTCCCCGGCAGGCTTGCCCCGCCTCCTTTCCCAGGCCTGGCAGGCTGCCGGAGGACAGTCAGGGCTCCACCTCCCCCAGCCCTGGCACCCATCGGGGGTTTTCTCTTTTTCTCCTCCAGGTTCCTGGCCTCACTCTGTGCCCCGCTCCCCTGGTGCCAAACAAACATTGAGCTTGGTCCTTAGAGGCGCGATATTCAGTGGCGCTGATGCTGGGTGAGCCACGGACACGGAAGACGTGGCTCTGCAGCACTTAGCTGTTCGGCCTTGGGTGAATCACTTAACCTCTTGGGGCCATACTTTTTCATCTCTAAAAGAAAACTATTGATCTCTACTTTGGAAGGTTCAGCAGGAAATCATGCATGCACAACACTCATTCAGCATGGCACCCAGCAGCCAAGTGGCCACAGAAATACTGCAATTGGTAGTAATAATGCTATTCGGATGTTAGTTGATTCATTTGCTGAACGCATTTATGGAGTGCTCACTACCTGCTAAGAACTGGGGACACAGTAAATATCCTTTTACCGGTCACTTTTTTTAAATTTTTTTTTTTATTGCTAACAACAGAAATAATTCATGTTAACTTGAGCAGAGAAAATTCAGGTTAACTTGAGCAGAGAAGTTCCTTGGAAGAAAATGGGGGTAGTTCTAGACTTTGAGGATCCTGGAGAACCAGGCCTGGGCAGGAATGAGGGGCCCAGGCCCAGCCAAGCTCCCCAGCCCGCTGTCCCACCGCTTCTGGCCTCGCGGCACCTCCACAGCTGCTGCAGACAAACTTCACCTGACTTCCAGACCTGGGCTCATTTTCCTTTTCGTAGCAGCTTTATGGAGATATCATACACATTCCATCCAATTCACCCATTGAAAGTGCACAATTCAATGTGTTTCAGTATTCACAGAGTTATGCAACCATCCACAATCAGTTTTAGAACATTTTCATCACCCCAAAAAGAAACCCCTTACCCATTAGCAGTCACTCCCTTTTTTTCTCCAATGCCCCTACGTCCTGGCAGCCACAAATCTACTTTCTGTCTCTATATTGCTATTCTGGGCACTTCATATCAATGGACTCCTACAGAATGTGGTCTTTTATGTCTGGCTTCTTTCACCTGGCACAATGTTTGCAAGGTGCATCTACATTGTAGCATGGATCAGAACTTCATTCCATTATTGCAGACCTGAGCATTTCTATGTGTCACCCCATCCAACCCCATTTCACAAATGGGTAAAGTAGGGCTCAAAGAGAATTAGTGACCTGTCTGAGGCCAAATAGCAAGTCAGATGAGGGAGACCAGGCTGGGACCCAGGCACTCTGACTCTTAGGAAAGCAACGAGGACAGAGATGGAGAAGCCTGCCTGCCTCTGTGGACACAGTGTGGGTCTGGCAGCCTGGCCATAGTGGGAGGGCGGTGGGGAGAGGAGCAGGGAAGCAGGTCAGGCTTGCTCCAGGATGTCAGGATCAGAGACGACCCAGGAGGCAGAAGCCCACCCCCAACATCCTGCTTCTGCTCTGTAACGAGTGAGTGCTTACTCCATCTCAGGCAGGAACTCTTGGAAGGCCCATCTCTGTGCAAACAGGAGGCTGTGAAAGTTCAGGGCAGAGGCCAGGAATTCAGACAGAAAATGGGACTTTGGGCTGGGGAGGGGCCTCGAACATCAGGTTCTGAAGAGAGGGCTTTCTCTTGTCCCAGAGCCAGCCCAGCGGGGGCTCTGGGCAGGGGATTTCCTGGGCACTTGAGTGATATCAGTAGCCCTGGAGAAATCGATTGCTCCTCAGTAATGCCATGAGCCCTGGCAGGAAGGGGCAGGGTGGGGGGAGTCTGCTCAGTGTTTGAGCAGCAGTTCTGTTAGCTGAGCCTCGCCGCTGGTGAGTCCTCCGGGCTGCCTGTGCTGGTCACTGGGGGTGTGGGGGAACTCCGGCCCAGTCCCATGAGAGACAGGCATGTCCACAGTGCCCACCAGGGTGCCGGGTGAGAATGGGGGCCACGCAGGGTTGGGGGGTCGGCGAGGAGAGCTGGGGGCCCACAGGGGGCTTCCTGGAAGAGGTAACATCTGAGCCGAGACTTGAAGGAAAAAGAGGTGTTAACCAGAGGAAGGGACAGCAAGTACTGGAGAGCTGAGGCCAGGGGCCAGGGCAGCGGGAGGGCCAGTCCTGATAGCTGCATGTTAAAGAGCTCATGCTGGGGAAGCGGGTGTGGCTCAGTGGATAGAGCCCCCTTTACCATATGGGAGGCCTGGGTCGGCGTCCCGAGGCCTCCTTGTGAGGGCACGCCGGCCTGAGTGGTGCGGTGGGCTGATGCAGCAACCTCACGGCAGGAAGCGGGTGTGGTGCAATGGATAGAGCACCCATTTACCATATGAGAGGCCCCGGGTTCGCTTCCCGGCGCCTCCTTGTGAGGGCAGGCCGGCTCGCGCGGCGCCGTGGGCTGATGCAGCAAATACCTCACAGCAAAGGGGAGATAAGCAGACACAGAGAAGATACGCAGCGAATGGACACAGCAGCACAAGCA
>JAQZBX010060510.1:0-17293 GCA_029593785.1 Cabassous unicinctus | reverse complement strand
CATCATTTGAAATTTTGATCTATTTTAACACTCTTGAATTATGAAATAAATAAATAAATGTTACTATGATGCATTTTCCTTTTATTTAGTCTTGAATTTCATGTAAAATATTTCCATTAGGATTTTGTGTTGATATACATGGGAGATATTAAACTCTATTTGTATTTTTCAAATATTTTGTCAGCTTCTACATTAGTGTGGTTTGTAATAATGAGGTTTTCCATTTTTCTAGTTAGAAAATTTCATAGAAAATGAGAAGCAGCTACAAGAGTAATTAATAATTACAAGTGTCTAGGAAATAGGGTAATAAAGCAAATAACCTTTAAAAAAACATTTTTAAAGTTTTTAAATGTCTTTATTTTAAAGTCTTTATGCAATTTACCAAAGGCATGTTTAAAGAAAAGTTTCATTGATAGGGGTTTCCCATATAATCCACCTGCTCCCCCAACCTCATTTTTCCCTATTAATAACCTCTTTAGTTAGTGTGGCACATTTGTTACAGTTGATTAGCAAATAGCTCCTAACCAAGTTCTATACTTTGCATTATGGCTTACACTTTGTGATGTAGTGTTTCATACGTTTTCACAAATGTGTAATGTCATGTGTTAGTCATTGCAGTATCAAACATAAAAATTCCAATGCTCTAAAAATGACCTTCAATCCACTATTCTTCCCTCCCCCTCACGTAAGAACCTCTAGTAACCACTCTCTTTATATCAGTGTCACAATTACCTCCTTCCCCTCACACTAACATGTACAATAATAATAAATTGGCTTGGTCTGTGGTTGCACTCCCCCCTTATATTTCTTCTTTCCTCAATCTAGAAGAATTTGAGATGATGTCTGCTCTGCTTCAGATTGAGAGTGGGCTTAGATATTGTGGGGAAGAGAGAAGAAACTGTCTTGCTTGCAGCTGTATAAACTATATGCTTTTTAGTATGAAACTTCTCCAACATCAAAAATTTTTAATATATATTTTTATTGAAATATATCATTTATACAGGAACATAAATAAACAATAAGTGTAAATTAAAAGTTTTAAACTTACAAAATAAACATGCATAACATCATACTGGGGTCCCATACATCACCCCTCCACTAACACCTTCCATTGTCATGAAACATTTGTTACAAAGAGTTAGTTGTCCTGGGCAAGTCAAAAGAACTGAGAGTAGGTGTTGGCCACAACTCTCCTGAGAATCAGGGCTCAACCAGCATAAGAATAGACTGACAATTCAAGTCTCTGAGACTTATATGTAATGAGTATAGTGATAAATTATTGGGTGTAATAAAAGGGGCATAAGAACCATATATAGGGAAAATTTAAATGATTCTAACTCTGTTATATTAGGGAGATAGAATATCATATATTCCAAAATAAGGCCCACTGATGGGGTGCTGATTAAATGGGGTTTTATGACTTGCCTTTAGTGTCTGGTTGTCTCTAGAGTCCTATTTGAGGTTTTGTTCACAATGGCAGTTAGTGAGATCTGCCTGAAACATGTGTAAGCCTAACCTCAGAATGACCTCCTGACTTATTTTGAAATCTCTTGGCTATAAAAATTCTTTTGTATTTAATATTTCCACCTTTGGGTCCAGGTCTTTCCAAATGCATCGCTGGTTGCTGTTTGGTATTAATCCTTTGGTGCCAGGGAGGTTCACCCTGGGAGTCATGTCTCATGTCAGGGAAAAGTTAGTGAGTTTATTTGCTGAGATGGCTTATAGAGAGGCCACATTTGGTTAATAAGGAGGTTTTCAGGAGGTAACTCATAGGCATTGCTTATTTTTAGGCTAAGTTTCAATTTTTACAGGACTAAGGTCCATAAGTACAAGCATTGATATCAAAGTCTTGGCATATTGACCTTTTTTATTTTATTAGACCTTGCTTATGTAATCCAGAGACTTTTGGCACTCTATTTGAGAAACTAGCAGGACTCCTGTTATGGTTAGGCTAACATGTCAACTCAGCCAAGTAATTGTGGCCAGTTGTTTGGTCAAGGAAGTACTGGGCTAATTATAATATAAGAACATTCATGAGCTTTAGTCATCAGCGAGTTTACTGCATAGATGGCTAAAAACATCTATGATCAACCAGGGAGAGCGCAGTGAGCAATGAGTGATGTTTTATCCAATCAGTTGAATGCCTTAAAATGGAAGTGATTCCAGCAAAGAATTTCCCAGCTCATCTTTGGACAGCCAACGTCTCCTGAAACTCATCAAGGGCCTTCATCGGACTTTCATCGGAGCCCCTGGTTTGAAGCCTGCCTGCAGATACTGGACTTCTGCATCCTCATGGTCATGTGAGAGACTCTTATAAAATCTCATACTATTGACAGATATTTCCTGTTGATTCTGTTCCCTAGAGGACCTTGACTAATACAGCTTGGTACTGGGAGTGGTTCTTGATGAACAGAGTCTTAAACACGGGATGTCTGAGGTGATTCTTTGAGTTTTGCATTTAGCTCTCTACTCTAATTGGACTCAAGGGTACTAATGACTCTGTTTCCAATAAGGAAGAGGCCACTAACAGTCCCTGGTGTGAGTTGGCAATGGAGATATGCAAAATATCATCACTGGATTCCCCTACTTCCACACTTATAAAAAGCAAGGATCTGGGTGAGAGTGTTTTCAACACCTTAATACAGTTTTGTGGAGTCAAAAGGTATAATGATGTTGGCTGGCTCCTCCTAGATACTCTGGATACAGTTACAAAAGAAAGAGATGAACTAAAGTTTTCAAATTTGCAACTTAAATGCCATATAAATGATGTGAAAGTTTCTTTGAGTGCTCTGAAAGAAAATCTTGTTTCCACAGCCACAGGCTTGAGATATCTGAGATCCAAACTCACACTCTCATTGTATGAGTAGCAGAGTTACAACGGAAAGTAAAATCTCAATCTCCGGGTATCTGCGCTTAAATTGAAGGCTTTTATTGGAAAGGAGGGGAACCCCGAGAATTGGGAAGGAAACATATGGGATGATGGTAATATTGGTTGGGACATTGGAACCCTAAATTCTGGTAAGACTTTGCCAGATAAACCTGTGATGGCCTGCCCTGTGGAGACCACACTTTATCAACCTTGTATCACCCAGGCTCCAGCCTGCCTGAGGGAGTCAGGATCTCCTTTCAGCCCTGAGATGGGTACCAGCCAATCTAAAGCCTGCACTGCCCAGCCTCTGGCCTGCCCCAGGGAGTCTGGACCTCCTCCCAGCTCTGAGACAGGTACCAGCCAAAGTCCAGCATGCACTGCCCAGTCTCCACCCTGCCCTGAGGAATCTGCCTTCCAACCTCTGCCTGAAGAGATTAATCGTATCTCACCAGAAAAAGTTTCAGTGGCAAGTACAGATGCTGCCTGGAGTCTTTGGCAGTTCTCAATGGGAGAATCACAATGCAGTCCCTTAGGATTTTGTAGGAAAGCCCTGCCATCCACTGCAGATTACTCTTCTTTTGAGAAACAGTTTTTGGCCTACTACTGGCCTCAGTAGGGACTGAACACTTAACCATGGGCAATCAAGTTACCATGAGACTTGATGTGCCTATCATCAGTTAGGTATTGTCTGACCCACCAAACCATAAAGTTGGGCGTGCGCAGCAGCACTCTATCATAAAATTGAAGTGATATATATGAGATAGGACTCAAGCAGGTCCTGAACACAAGTAAGTTACATGAGGAAGTAGCCTAAATGCCGATGGTCACCACCCCTGCCATGTTACCTTTCTTTCCCAGCCACAGTTTTGGCCTCTTAGGAAAGCCCTTACAATCAGTTGACTAAGGAAGAGAAAACTTGGGCCTGGTTTAGGGATCATTCTGTTCAATATGCAGGTACCACCCAAAAGTGGACAGTGGCAGCACTGCAACCCTGTTCTGGGACATCCCTAAAGGACAGTGGTGAGGGCAAATCTTCTTAGTGGGCAGAACTTCAAGTAGGACACCTGGTTGTTCATTTTGCTTGGAAGAAGAAATGGCCAGAGGTGCATTTGTACACTGATTCATAGGCTGTTGCCAATGGTTTGGCTGGATGATGAGGGACTTGGAAGGAAAATGATTGGAAAATTGGTGACAAAAGGGTCTGGGGAAGAGGTAGACTCTTTTCCCAGCCACTCCTGTCATTGCCCAATGGGCTAATGAACAAAGTGGCCATGGAGGTAGGGATGAAGTTTATGCATGGGCTCAGCAACATGGACTTCCCCTTACCAAGACTGACTTGGCTACAGCCACTGCTGAGTGCCCAATCTGCCAACAGCAGAGACCCACACTCAGCCTCCGATATGACACCATTCCCCAAGGTGATCAACCTGCTACCTGGTGGCAGGATGACAACATTGGAATACTTCCACCATGGAATGTGCAACAATTTGTTTTAACTGGAGTAGACACATACTCCATATATTGGTTTGCATTTCCTGCACACAATGCTTCTTCCAAAACTACCATCCATGGACTTTCAAAATGTCTTATCTACCACCATGGCATTCTATACACCATTGCTTCTGATCAAAGAAGCTATTTCACAGCAAATGATATGTGGGTTGGGCACATATCCATGGAATTCCCTGGTCTTACCATGTTCCCCATCACCCTGAAGAAGCTGGATTGATAGCATGGTGGAATGGCCTTTTGAAGACTCAGTTACAGTGCCAACCAGATGGCAATACTTTGCAAGGCTGGGGCAATGTTCTCCAGGAGGCTGTGTATGCTCTCAATCAGCATCCACTCTATGGTGCTGTTTGTCCCATAGCCAGGATTCATGGGTCCAAGTACAAAAAGGTGGAAATGGGAGTGACACCACTCACTATTACCCCTAGTGGCCAACTAGGAAAGTTTTTGCTACCTGTCCCTGCAACCTTAAGCTCTGCTGATCTACAGGTCTTAGTTCCAAAAGGAGGAGTGCTGCCACCAGGAGACACAACAGTGATTCCATTGAACTTGAAGTTAAGACTGCCACCTGGCCACTTTGGGCTCTTCTTACCCCTGAATCAACAGGGAAAGAAGGGGATTACTGTACTGACTGTGGTGATTGAGCCTGACTATCAAGGGAAAATAGGCTTGCACCTACACAACGGAGGTAAATAAGAGGTTGCCTGGAATATAGGAGATCCTCTAGGGCATCTCGTAGTACTGCCATGCCTTGTGATTAAAGTCAAAGTAAAATTGTGACAACCCAATCTAAGCATGACTAACAGTGGGCCAGAATTTTCAGGAATGAAAGTTTGAGTCAACCCTCTAGGCAAAGCTGAAGGGCTTGCTGTAGGTAACAGGAACATGGAATGCGTAGTGGAAGAAGATAGTGATGAATTCGACCATGTGACCAGTTATAGAAATGAGGACTGCCATAGTCATGAATCTTTCTTCCTTGTTTTGTTATGAGTATGGTTGCATATGTACATAAAATGAATTCCTTTGTTTGTTCCCCAAACTTTTCCCTTATCATATGACAAGTTGTATTAGTTTCATGTCATAATATTTAAGGATGTCAAGTTTAAGACTGAATATTACCTAAGGACTTGCACAAAATTCTGTAGGGATTTCATGTGTTTCTGGTTCTACACAGGAGATTTGAATATTGTTAGGTGGAAATAAATATGTATGCATTTCTGTTATTGCTTTTACTTAGAGACCAAGTATGGTTTAAGGTAACATTTGTGGTTGCTGAGTTGACAAGGGGTGGACTGTGATGGTTAAGCTAATGTGTCAACATGGCCAGGATATTTGTGCCCAGTTGTTTGGTCAAGCAAGCACTGGGGTAAAAGTAATAGAAGGATATTTATGGGCTTCAGTCATAAGTGAGTTTACTGCATAGATGGCTGATTACATCTATGATCAACCAGGGAGATTGCAGTCAGCAATGAGTGATGTTTTATCTAAAAGTTAAATGCCTTAAAAGGGAAGTGAATTCAACATTCAGGGAGAATTTCTTAGCTTGTCTTTGGACAGCCAACATCTCCAGGAAACTCATCAAGGACCTTCACTGGACTTTCATCGGAGCCCCTGGTTTGCAGCCTACCTGCAGAAAAAACTGGACTTGTGTATCCCCACTGTCATGTGAGAGACTCCTATAAACTCTCATATTATTTACAGATATTTCCTATTGATTCTGTTCCTTAGAGGATCCTGACTAATATGGCTCCTCAGAATGGGAGTTTAATATTTTGTTTGCTACTGTGTGGGTCTCCACCCACAGAGAATACACACGTATGACCATACAATGCATTCATATCCCATAAAGGCCTGTCCAGGTGTACCCTTCCACAAACCCATCCCTGCCACCAACACCTTGCACCAGTGACACTTCCCTGCTATATATCATGAATGAACACTCTCACAATTGTATTCTCATCCAAAATCCTTGGCCTATTCAGAGTTCACCAAGCCACACTTTCACCTGTCCCATCTTCCATCCCTCCACCCAGCACTGTAGATCGCTCACATTCCCCCAAACTTGCTCAAACTCACCCTCCAGTGCCATCTATCACACTCACATTGCTACACAACCATCACCTCTGTCCACTGACAAACCACCACCATTAACCTTATAATAGATTCTGCCCATATTGAGCAACAGCTCACCACTCCTTACTCCCTTTCTATCTCCTGGTAATCTATCTTCCAGAGTCTACCTCTTTGAGTCTGCTCAATATCCTTAGCTCATATCAATGAGATGATGTAACGTTTGTGCTTGAGTGACTACTTACTTTACTCAACTTTTATAAAACCCTTAGATACATCCATGTTGTCATATGTGTCAGTACTTCTTTCCTTCTTACAGTTGTTAGTATTCCATTTATTTTTATACCATATTTTGTTTATCCATTTCTTAAGTTCATGGACACTTGGGTTGCTTCCATCTTTTAGCAATTGTGAATAATACCACTATGAACAATAGTGTACATATATCTTTTTGTGTCCCTGCTCTCAAAACTTCTGAGTGTATTCCTAGTAATGGGATTGTTGGATCATATGGCAATTCTATCCGTAGCTTCCTGAGGAACCACCAAACAGTCCTCCACAGTGACTGAACCATTCCATATTCCCACCAATAGTGAGTGAGTTAAAAATAACATTTTAAAACTCAAAAAAGGCATTATATTGCTGCTCTTATCTTGTTATTGTGTAAAGGGTTTGTCATACTATGTGTACAGAAGCTGATACCATGACACTGAGATTTTGAGAAAAGAAGGGATTTATTGCAAAGTCAGCCAGCAATAAGACAGAAGACAAGGCTTAAATCTGTCTCCTCAAGCTGGGGAAGGAGCATGGTTTTTAATGGGCTAGTGTGGGAATGGCTTAGGAAGTTGGGATTATGTAACATGGGTGTGGCGTTAGATGAAGCAGGGTCAGAGGCAGGGCTTGATGGACTGTGTGCAGGAGGGAACATTGTCAGCTAATATATTGCATGATCAGAAAATGGCAATTATAGTATGATGAGAGGGTGGAGATTTAACAGGACATGTCATTAAGTTACTGTAGGTTATATTGGCAGAAAGTGCATGATTTGGCTGAGGAATTTTTACTGTCCAGTCTAAGCCTGTTTCTACCTCTATCAAGCAGGTTGTTAGTAAAGACAGAAAAGGGGAGTCACAGCAACTTGTGATAAAGGCAGAAAAAGGGAGGAGTTTCCACTATTTCGGTCCCCCCTTTGAGTTGCTCTCAAAGACTCAGGATGGTGGGATTCAGAATGCTGACCATTTTGGCAGATTCATTGTGATTAAGGTCATAATTTAGGATGTGAGAAATAGGAGTGCTTGACTTGGAGCTGAAGTCACTCATGAGTTCCTGGTTGTCATTCTTGGAGGGACTGGTACTTCTGTGTTTCAGGGCATAACCACCATAGAAACAGTCAGGAGGGTTTAAGTATCTGAGGAATAAATTTAATATGTAAATTGAAAATTATATCTTTATATTGATTAATATAAAAAGAAGTAGAAAGATCATGATTAAGGGATATGTAATTGAATATAATATAGCCATGTCAAATTAGAGAAATAGCTTTTCATAGATTCCTAGATAGAACCCACTAAGGGGGTGCTCATTCTATGTAGGCATGTGGTTTGTTTATGGTTTCTGAGTGTTACTAGGATTTTCAGGAACATTGTTGCTTAAGGCTTTGTATATTGTGGCAGTTTGCAGTATCTGGTTGAGATCTGTGTAAGAGTAACTTCCAGAATGACTTCCCTAATTTATTTGAAATGTCTTAGCCATCCATTTTCTATTTTGTTTTACTTCATTTAATATTTCTCCCTTTGTTTAAGTTTTTTTCCAAAAGCATTGTGGATCAACATTTGGTATTAATCTCTCAACACCAGGGAGGCTCAACCCTAATAGTTATGTCCCATGTAGAAGGGAAGGCAGTGAGTTTATTTGCAGAGTTTGGCCTAGAGAAAGACCCATATTTGATCAATAAGGAAGCAGTGAGTTTATTTGCAGAGTTTGGCTTAAAGAAAGAGACCATATTTGAGCAACAAGGGTGACTATAAGACATTAATTATAATTAGCCTTAATTTTATCATTATAGAAATAAGTTTTTTACACATTTATAAGTAATTTTTATATAATTGATATATGAATATATAAATTGCACTTATGTTCAAGCCTTAAGATTGAGGAATTGGCTCATTTACTTTTATGAGCTAATTGCTTCATTTACTTTTATGAAGCAAGGCTTATATATCCCATAGTTTATTTTCCTAGGTCTTCCTGTTACAAATTCAAATGTGGAAAATTTATGTTTTTCAAAAGAGTGGGTCTTAGACTTAGACTTTGCAAAGTTCCTTGATTACAGTTTCAGTAAATTTAGAGTCCCAATTCTTTGAGAAAATAGCAGGAATTCCCCAGGTGGGGAAGTCCAATAATTTTTTAGCTACTGTGAGGACTGTAGTCATATTGGAAAGAAAAGCATCAATCCATCCAGGAAACAGACATATAACAACACGGACACATTTGTATATTATTAAAATATGTAGTTGTATAGAGTCTATTTCAAGGTGTTTATATGGAACCTGTCAGTCGAGGCAACTGACGCTGTCCCAACTTTACATTTTTTACCAAAGTTATGTTAATTGACAGGTAGAACAAAATTTATGTACTTCCCATGCTTCTCTTTTAAAGTTGCTTTTTGTTGAAGATGAAGCTCTGAACTTTAGCAGACTTCATGCACTTTCGGAGAAGCATCAGAGTAAAACAATGCAGCTGACAAGGAAATTTGATTGTTTCTTTGGCACATGACTTTTTTGTTTTTAATAATATAACTGAAATTATGACCAATAATGTTATGCTGTTGTCTGATATCATGCAGGTTAGTATCAGGACATAAAATGGACAGGGAGAACATTTGTAAATCTTTAAGAATTTTATTCTATCTCTAAATGTTTATATGAATAACTTTTCACTCATACAAATTCAACCAACAGAAGATAGAAAATCCCTTTTAAATTTTATAATACTTCCCAAGTAACTCTTAGCATATCAAATGAACTTAAATATTTCTAACACTTTTCTTTTTACAAGGTGAAAGAACAAATCCTTTGCAACTGTTTGAAATTAAAAAGAGAGTTTTTGGGTTTGCTTTTGGGAAGGCAAAATGCCATAACATTATGTTAAACAGGGAAATGGGTTACTGTGAAATAATATTTGGGTCCCTATTTAACCAAAGTGACAATAAAAGAGTAAATAAAAGTTAATATGATATGAGAAAAGACAAAGTTCTTTTAAAAATGGGAAGACTTGTTCTCTAAAAAATAAAAGATGTTTAGATAAATATAAACATCAAGGAGGATATTATTTTGATATGATATAGAATCTTTGTTTTTTAGCCAGAATATTCAGATAGATAAACTTTTTATATTCTCTCATTAAAAACAGACCAATGAAGTTTATTATTTTCACAGAGAAAAAGAAAGTTCTAATTTTGCATGAATATATTGTTTGATATGAAAGCTCTTAAAATATTATAACTAACTTATTAAATTTTAGTCAGAACTGACCATATTAAATAAAATCCATTTCTATAAACCTTCTGTAACTTTCTGTATCTATTTTTGTCCTACATATTCTTATTCTCATTCTGGGAAAATTAATCATTTTTACTTTAGGACAATACTACATTACTTTTCAAAGCATAGCTTGCATACTTTACATAGATGCATACTTAAGTTGTCAGAAAGATATATAGTTTTTCGGTATGACTCTCCCATTGATACCTCACTCTTAGCACCTGGTCTTACACCTCCCAAATAGAGTATAAATGCTTAAATTCCTGTTTCTGTCTCTGCTTTCTAGAAAACCCAGACGGAGATGGGTGTTTTCTGAAGTCTTTATATTAGGACTTGTATCCCCAGCTCAAATATTCTACCCTTTTAAATTTCTGTTTGTCTTTGATCAATCATAAGAAACATTTCAAGCTGTATTGTATTAGTATCACTAATTTACAGGTGAAGACATTTATTATCTGGGATGTTTAATTTACTTGCCAAAGGCCAAGAAATTCAGGGTTGTTCCAGGAAGTTTAAGTTCTACTCATTCCACCCTCTTTAAACTAAGCCAAATCTTTTTTCACACATTCAACAATTTAAACCAGTTTACTGCTCTGATGGCAAACAAACACAGGACCAGCATACCTGGCAAATAATTGTACCCGCTGTTGGCACAATGCTAGAAAGAACATCTCATAGAAGGAGGTATCTTACATAATCTAGGTACCTGTGTTTTTCTAATTGTGTGCGATCAAGAACCTCAACAGACAATGTTTTTGGACATGTAACCCTGTTATATGAACATCTTTATATCCAATTAAATGCATAAAACTCTGCACATATATTTATCTCCTTTAAAAAATACAAACAGAAATAAAAATAATAAAGCTCAAAAATGAATGTGATATCAATGTTGCCTAATTCCGTTGTGATATGAATGTTTACTTTTTAAAAAAAAGATTTCTTTATTTTTTTATGCCCTATCCCTCATTGTTTGCACTCACTGTCTGTTCATTGTGTGCTCATCTTCCTTTCAGGAGGCACCAGGAACTTAACCTGAATTCTCCCATCTGGAACAGTGGTGCCTAATTGCTTGAGCCACCTCACTCCCGGCTTTGTTGTGTCTCTCATTATGTTTTCTTCTCCACATTTCTTGTTGTGTCATCTTGTTGCTTCAGTTAGTCATGCCAGTCATCGTTCCAGCCCACCATGTCAGATGACTGTCTTGCTCATCTTCTCTAGGAATTACGAGGAACCAAACCAGGAATTCCCATGTGGTAGGCGGTAGCTCAATCACTTGAGCCACATCTGCTTCCCTGAATGTTTAAAGAGTTCTCAATAGTTAATGAATTTGCGATTCTCTCTCTTCTTTTATACTTGATATCACAGCTCACTTCCTTCTCATCATTTCCTCTTTCTCAGCTGTCTATGGATCAGATCTTAGATCCTCAGCAATCGTGTTTAACACCATGCATGTGTATGTGGATATGTGCATGTTTATACACACATGCACCACACACAGAAGTTAACTAACAAACAATTTGCAATATGTAAGTTTTTAAATGTAACATTTAAGAAGCTATCAAGACAGTATTGGGAGTTCTGGGAAAATGTCGCTGAAGTAGGTAGACAGAGTGTGACCCTCTCACACACACAAAAAAATGCAGAGAGCAGGCAGAGACCTATCTAAAGGAGCTGCTTTGGACAGATATAGAACAGGAAGGTGCTCTGAGTCATCTAATAGGGTGCTGGAAAGATTAAGAAGGTAAAGGAAAACTCTGAGTTGCTTGCCCTCAGGTCAAGTAGCCTAGATGTAGCCCCTGGCTCACTGAAGCAAACAGAGTGGGAGGGGGCATTCCTTGGGAGGAAGAGGGGTCTGGTATGGTGGGGAGTTTCTTTGCAGTGAGTTTGGCCAGCTGAGCCCCCTTTGTATCTCAGAAGGGACTCTGACCTAATGGAGAGATGGGAGGCGGGATCTTCTCAGGCAGGGTGTCACGCCCAGCCACACAGAGAAAAGAGAGGAATTAGATTATAAAGGGGTAGGGCACAGACAGGTGCCTAATGAACAGGACTCTGGCAAATTGCTAGGAATCTAACCTGCATGAGGAAAAGGGGGCTGATAACTTTCTGAAAGCTAACTAACCTAAGGAGACAGTTTAGCTCAGTGGAGGAAGTCCCGCCTTGCATATACGAGGTCCCTGGTTAGAGAAGTGATCCAATGGGTTATAAGGCATCCATATGATACTTATGACCGGGAACATATAGACAATGTTTTTGTATTAGCTTTTCTTGGATCTCTTATTTTTTTAACAAAGGTTCTTTTTTCCTCCTTATTTGCTCGCTAAAATGCAATTCATCACCCACAGAGGGCAGGCTGCAGGATGATTGATTGGTGAAAACCAGGAGCCTGAGAGACTCCTTAGGGACCTAAGAGGAAGACTGCTTCCCTTATTTTTTTTTCCTCTTTTTTAAATTAGTTGCTGTTGACTTCTTCCTCGTTTGTTATATTTCTCCTTTCTTTGTTTTCCTTTCTTTTCTTTTACTGGTTTTTTCTACGTACACTATTTCTTTTATTCCCTTCATTTCTCTATCTGCTCTTTTCTGTTGTGGTTCTTTCATTCCACCTTTTTTTGTCTGGTCTTCAATTTTCCTTATTTCTATTTCTCTCTTTCTTTCTTCCTGTTTTCTTTCTTTTTTTCATTTTTTCTCTTTCTTTTTTCTTTTCATGTCTTCTCATTATATTGGCCTTTTTATTCATTATATATTTTTCTCTATTTTGTTTCTCATTTCATAGATTCTATTCCACATTTTTATTCTTATTCCTCTTTACTTCTTACTCATGTTAATTATTTATTTTCCAAGGTCTTGTACAGTCCTTCTTCTACCTTTTATTATTATTATTACTATTATTCTTTTTCTCTTCTTATCTCTTTCTTTTTCTAAATTTTTTTTAAGGGAACATAGACAACAGCAAGGAAATAGAATAAGAGGAACGAACTGTCAAAGTGAAACCTTACATACGCACAAAAACAACAAAATAAAACACTGGAATAGAAAGGGACCAAATAAACTCATCAAGATAAACAGACATCTAGACACCAACAAAAATTTACGAGCCATACTAAGAAGACATGGCCCAGTCCAATGAACAAACTAAAAAACAGGAAAAGATGCAGAACACGCAACAAGTAATCATAGATGTCCACACAAATAGCATGAATGAACTGAAGGAAGAGATTAAGAATATTAAGAAAACACTGGGAGAACATACTCAAAGGGCTCAATGAGCAGCAGCCATTTGGGCCCTACAGCATTTTGATCAGCAACTCATCAATATCATTTGTGACTCCGCTTATCTAGTATATACCTTACAGCACATTGAGCTCTTATTAAACCCCAGCTGATGAAAATCTATGTTTTCTATTCTTAACTCTGCAGCAATTGATCTCAGTATGGCAGCATCCACTGTTCATCACTCACATTCGGTCTCATTCCAGGTTGCCCGGACCTTTAACTGAAGGAAATCAAAGAGCAGATACCTTGGTTTGTCTCACTTTAACCTTTCAGCAAGCCCAGCTATCACAAAGCTCCTCCCATCAAAATGCTAAAGCTCTACAAAAGCAATTTCAGCTTTCTTCAGAGAAAGCTAGGCAAGTTGTGCATGCTTGTCCTGATTGCCAAAAACATACATTATCACTGTGTCTATTTGGAACTAATCCCTGAGGCCTTAATGCAAATCAAATATGGCAAACAGATGTCACTCATTATCCTGCTTTTGGCAGGTTTAAGTACTTCCATGTTATCATTGATACCTTGTCTCATTTCATAGGGGTCACCCCATTGACAGGAGAATCATCATGTCATGTGATCTCTCACTTGCTAATTGCATTTAATCATATGGGATGTCCAAAAACTATTAAAACTGATAATGGACCAGGATATACCTCTAAATGGCTATCACTTTTCTTTTAACAATGGCAGATTAAACATATTATAGGAATACCTTACAATCCAACAGGACAAACCATTATAGAAAGCTGTCACTCCACCTTAAAACATCTTCTTCTTAAACAAAAAAGGGACAATAAGGACCAAGGAGTATCCAGTCTAAAGGACAATATAGAAATAGCTCTATATACTTTACATATTTTAAATCGAGGAGCTGATGGTTTCACAGCAGCTGAACAGCATTTCCATTGCACCATGTCAATGGTGAAACTGCAGGTGCTTTACAAGCCCTTAACAAGGGATGATAACAATAAAGGATGGCATGTCCCAGTAGACTTACTAACATGGGGAAGAGGGTATGCCTGTGTTTTATCACCAACAGGACCATGTGGATCCCAGCATGAAAGGTGAAACCTCAACATGGCATGGAGAAATCCAACAAACAACCCAATACCACAGATGGAGAAGATGATGATAGAGGAATAAAGGAACTCCTGGACACAAGCATGCCATAAATTTGTCCAAATTCAGGGAGAAACTTTGGAAAGTCTTAAACAATTACACCAAAAGGCTGCTGAGGTGCTCTCTCACACTGGGGTGCCACCCTCCCCTGAAAATAAGTTCCTTGCATACTTGGCTGCTATATCATCAATTTTTGCACAGGTACTACATGTCCTTCTTCTTTTCCTCTTACTAAAACAAATCCTATTAACTTCAGCTAACATACATCACTACTGGACTAGTGGAAACTGGATCTCTACATCACACCCCCTTAAAGAGGACATTGACTGGCCACCCATTAATCATACAATTTTGTTTCTGTCTAATTTACCCCCTTTATGCTTTTCATCTACCTCTCATACCTTATTCCCTCAAATCTTACCTCAGTATTACTTACACTATCAGCCAAAGTTTAATTCTCAACCTGCTAACCTCACCTTCATTAGAGCCATCTCAATTAACTCTTCTTCACTCTCTCCTCTCATTTGCAATCCTCATCCCATTGGCCACTGTCACCAGCATTATAATTGGTGAGGGCCCTTGGGAGCACCTTGGTGAAGAAACGTAGTCCAGACCTAATCATCCTTTTACAGGACATCAACCCCTCAGAGGTCAGTTGGTCTACAAGGGTAAGTAACACCACTACTGTATGCAGTGGTCCCACCACTGCTGTATTCAGTAGTCTCAAATATTAATCAGAAAACCTATGCATTGCTAGTCAGCACTTTTCTTATTTCAGGATAAATAATAAGAACTAAATTGTAAGCACATCAGGGATGTTTTATAACAAATAAGAACAGAAAAAGTGCATTTTAGAGTGTGTTGTGTTCCTTCTGAGGAGGCTGGCCACTTGCTCAGGGATTAACACAGTGCTTGTGAGTTGTCATCTATAGTATCAAGTTTATTAATCATGAACACTATAAAGGATGATCCCTAGTCAAACCAGTTACAGTCCGACCCTAGGAGAAGGTATTCTACACAAACGTTTTCTATCGAAACTCTAGTATCAGCTGCTAATTCAAAACTTCCCAGCCAAAAGCTAGATGTTAGTGAGTATATATGTAAAACCACTTTATTTATCTATCATTCTATAACTCTGTTCAATAATAATTTAATCTTTTAATTGATTATGTTATTCTTATTTCTCACCTTAATTATCTGTAGAAACTTATTAAATTAAATATACATTTTAGCATTTATCTTGTATATATCCGGGACTCTAGCCAAATATGAGCCAAGTATATCAGGTGTCCCCCAGTTTGGTAAGCATGTGAATATATGTATACATATCATAAAAGATTGAAATATAACACCCAAACCTAATAAATTCATTAGTATACGTATTACATTCATTATTTCAGCCATTATCATAGCTGCCAATGCTACCACTGTGACAGTCACTTTAACAGAATCTGTCCAAACTGTTCATGTTGTTAATCACTTTATGACCAATGTCTCCAATGAACTTTTAACACAAACTCATATCGATATTATTTTTGCCAAACTTGATGCATTAGAAGCATCTCTTCTTTGGATAGGCAAAAAACAACAAGCTTTACTTACCAGACAAGATTTACATTGTGATGCAGAACATGTAAAAATTTGTGTCACCCCCTAACCTTGGAAGAGTTCCCAGCTTTCCTGGGTGCAAGTGAAAACCCACTTGCAAGGAGCTTTCTCCTCCCATCTTCAGGGAGAAGTGCTTGCTCTCTAACTATGTCTGGAACATCAACTATCTCAAATAAAACTTCTTGCTCAGCAAAATGTGTTTCAAACACTTAATGATAATCTGCAATGATTAAATTCATCTAATTGGTTTCATGGCCTAAACATAAGAATCTGGGTAATATCTCTTATTAAAATAATCATGATTTTTGTTTTATTGTTAATCCTTAAGTTAATTCATCAAGCCCTCTCTTGAGCTTGTCACGCTGAAAAAAAATTCATTGCCTTAGTCACTGCCTCATCTTTCTCTCCCACATCCAAAAATCAAGAATAAAGAAACACAAGAAGACATAAGAACCCTTTAGTTAAAACATCTTTAAATTAATTTTTCATAGTTCCTAGTGTAAACTTTTAAGCCTTATGTCTCCCAGCTTTACCTCTAAGTCTCCTTTCTTTCTTTCTCACTTGCCTTTTCTAGTTTTACCGTATTCTGGGGGCATCCTGCACACATCCCATACTTGGGATTGCTTGTGTCTCCTTAAGCTGTATAAGCCTTCTATGTGCTGGTAAACCTCAGTTTTCCAAAACATGTAACCTGAGCAAGGGCCCTGCTAGCGAGCATGGGTATCCCAACACAGGTGCTGATCATGGAGGCCATGAAAACTTTGGCAGTCTCACATCACACTGTTTGGCCCCAAAATGGCCGGTTAGCCAGAGACTGGTAAGATTCCTCAGGGAAGGAGCAACCTACGACAGGCACAGTCACAGGGGGCCATCAGCAGAGAATTTGAGGGCCTATTGAGGTAGGACACTGAACCTCACCCTTCCCAAGGGAGGTCAACTGCCCCGTAGCTACTTTGTTTCCCATGCTCAGCCCAGTTTAGAACCCAGGTAGCTGACAGTGACCTTGCCTTACTACTATCAATCATCAAATTAAAAACAGATATTTCTAAAGACTGTGTCAGAATACATTTCCCCTTTCCTTTTCATCTTCTTTCTTAAACAATAAAGGGGGAGATGTGGGGATGCTTTAGTTAAATTATCCTTTAAAGAGTTTAAACCTGCTTTGCTGTGCAAGCAAAATTTACTGCTGCATGGTAAAAAGCTCCTGTTATCAGTTCCTGCTGAAAGCAGTGGGGACTTTCTTACTTTATATTGTTACTTAAATAGAGCTTTCTGACTCTCCATGATGTCCTGTGGGTGGAAAAAA
>JAQZBX010060509.1:0-17292 GCA_029593785.1 Cabassous unicinctus | reverse complement strand
GCTGGTGGCAGAACACCTCTCTCCTACATCGGAGGTCTCCAGGATCGAATCCTGGTGAAGACTGGAGGAGGAGGATGAGAAGAGATGGCAGGAAACAGACACAGAGAATTGCCCAGCAAATGGACACAAAACAGCAAAACAGGGAAGGGGGGGTTTAAAATGGATAAAGTAAATAAATAAATCTTCAAAAATAAATAAATAAAATAAATGTAGATGCTTTTATAAAAAAATAAAAATAAAAATAAAATAAAATATAACAGCTTTATTGAGATATAATTCAAGTAACGTACAATTAATGCATTTAAAGCGTACAAGTCAATGGTTTTTAGAATATTCACAGATACGTGCAACCATCACCACAGTCAATATTAGAACATTTTCATCCTCCTCAAAGACACCCTATGCCCATAGCAGTTACTCTCAATCCCTCTCTACCACTTCCCCCACCCCATCCTTAAGAAACCACTAATCTCTTTTCTGTCTTTATAGATTTGCATATTCTGGAAATTTCATGTAAGTTGAATCATATAACATGTGACTTTTTGTGTCTGGCTTCATTCACCTGGTATAATGTTTTCAAGGATCATCTATGTTGTAGTATATATCAGTACTGTATTCATTTTTATACCTGAATATTCCATTGTTTATATACAGTTTATAAAATACATATATAATTCATATATACATATTGTATTGATCCATTCATCCGTTAATGGACATTTGAGTTGTTTCTCCCCTTTGGCTATTATAAATAATGCTGCTGTGAATATTCGTGTACAAGTCTTTTGTGGACATATTTTCATGTCTCTTGGTAAATACTTAGGAGTATAATTGCCGGGTCATACGGTAACTCTATAGTTAATCTTTTGAGGAACTGCAAGACTGTTTTCTAAAGCAGTTATACCATTTTACATCCCCACCAGCAATGTATATGAGGGCTTCAATTTCGCCACATTCTTTTCAACACTTGTCTTTTTTATGATAGCCATACTCGTGGGTACAATATCACTTGCTTTTTAATTGAATGTGTCTCAAATATTTTTCCATATCAGCACATATAGATTTATTTCATTTTAAACTGCTACATAATATTCTACATAGACTATGCTTTTCAAGATGCTCCTGCTTCTACAATTGTTTTATTTTCTCCAACAAGTCTCAGCAGCCTGGACATAGAAACACTGATGGTGGATGATTGGTTTGAACCAGATATGTGAATTGTGTGGCAGGTAAGGCAGAAGGATAAGGTGGGGAATGGTGTTGATGGTAATGGTGAGAGAATACTTCAAGTGAGTTTTCAGCCCTTGTGCATATCAGTCCTGCCTGGTACATAAGTGACAGTGACAAGGAGCTGGAATGGATGATACAGCATTGTGGTTGGAACCCTAAAAGAAAGGGTTTTAGTTGAGAGCAGAAAGATAGTTTTTTTGTTTTGTTTTGCACTCACCCATTTCCTTCTAAGTTTTTTTTAAGATTGCATTATTCACCTTGTATTAGTCAGCCAAAGGAGTGCTGATGCAACATACCAGAAATCTGTTGGTTTTTATAAAGGGTATTTATTTGGGGTAGAAGCTTACAGTTACCAGGCCATAAAGCACAAGTTACCTCCCTCACCAAAGTTTATTGCCATGGGTTGGGAGCAAGATGGCTGCCGACGTCTGTGAAGCTTCAGGCTTCCTGGGTTCCTCTCTTCCCAGGGCTTGCCTCTCTCTGTGCTCAGACTTGCTTCTCTGCACAAGGCCAATTGTACAGTATCAGGCAAACGGCTTGTCTCTTTTTCTGGGGCCTTCTCTCCTTCCTCAAGACCAAGCTCCTCTGTGTGCTTACTTTCCCGGGCTCCAGCATTAAAACTCCAACCTCCCTTCTCTGCGGTGCAGTTTCTCTGTGCCCACAGAGAAGGGGGCGGGGATGCAATGTCCTGCTGACATGGCCCAGTCAAAGCCCTAATCATTATTTAATAAAGTAAAAGTAAAACCTCTGACTCCAATACACTCTAATACACCCAGAGGAAAAGACCAGTTTACAAACATAATCCAATATTTCTTTTTGGAATTCATCAATAATATCAAACTGTTACACACCCCTTTGCCTTCTTAAACAGATGATTCAAAACATAATTTAACCTTTTCTTGTGACTCAGAGTGGCCATCGTGACTACCTGCTGTTGCCCCGGATGCATGTAGGAGTGTATCTCCCTCTATTGTGTCCCAGATTTCTGTGCTTTTGAAGTTCTATCTCCTTCTACTTCCAGCTTTATTTCTTTTGGTATGAGAAACTGAGATCAACATATTCTTGATTCTTCAATACACAGTTGTTTAACCAAGGACTGACTTCATACTTCTCCTATGAAGTAAAATTCATGGCGATTTTTACTTGTTGCTTAGAGGCATTTTTTTCTCTTCTAAGTTTATGGTTATATTATGGAATAGGTTGTAAGAAATCTGATCTCTACACAAGTGTTGGTGCTGCTTTACTTTAATTTGGTATAAGCTATTTTTGGCTTGCTAATTTTTAAGCATTGAAGAATTTAATGAATAAATCACATTTACCCTATCCACACTCTTTTTAATGGTGTAGACCTGCTCTGTCCAATACAGTAGCCATTGGCCACATGTGGATTTTTAATTTAAGTATAAATTAATTAAAAGTAAGTAAAATAAAAATTCAGTTCTTCGGTTGTACTGGTCACATTTCAGATGTTCAATAGCTACATTTCCAATACGAAAAACACAGATATAGAACATTTCCATAATCACAGAAAGTTCTGTTGGACAGCACTGGTCTAGACACTGAGCCAATCTCCTCTGAGGCTTCACCTTTCCAGACTGGAGTCTCATGTTTTAAGTCTATCCTTGTGAAGCAATCATGCTCCTACTACTCTACAATAAACCTGATACTCTCCTATGCCTGATCATGTCACTTGCCATCTGTCAGTATATTTGTTTCCTATTGCTGCTGTACTGAATTAAAAAGTATCCATCCAAAATTTATGTCCACACAGAACCTCAGAATGTGACTTTATTTGGAAAGAGGGTCTTTGCAAGTATAATTAGTTAAGATGAGGTCATACTGGTCAAGGGCAGGCCCTAAATCCAACATGACACTTGTCCTTAAAAGAAGAGGGAAATTTGGACATGGAGACACAAAGGGAGAAGATGGCCATGTGAAGATGGAGGCAGAGATTGGAGGTATGGTGTCACAAACCAAGGAATGTATGGGGCCACCAGAAGCTGGAGAAGACAAGGAAGGATCTTCCTTAGAGCCTTCAATGGGAGCATGGTCCTGCTGACACCTTGATTTCAGACTTCTTGCCTCCACAACTGTGAGAGAATACTTTTTTTGTTTTAAGTCACCCAATTTGTAGCAATTTGTTACAGCAGCCCTAAGAAACTAATACAGATTTTGGTAATGGGAAATGGGATGCTGCTGTAACAAATACCTGGAAATGTGGAAGTGGCTTTGGAATTGGGTAATGGGTAGAGGCTGGAAGAATTTTGAGGCACATGACAGAAAAAACTTATATTGCCTTGAAGAGACCACTGATTGAAATATGGAGATTAAAGAGACTTCTGGTGAGGTCTCAGATGGAAATGAGGAACATGTTATTGGACAATGGAGGAAAGGTGATCCTTGTTATGAAGTGGCAGAGAACTTGACTGAATTATGTTCTACTGTTGGGTGGAAAATAGAACTTGTAAATAATGAGCTTATGCCTATTGTTGTCTCTTAGAATTGATATATCTTCTTTGCCAGTGCTGCAAAAATATTACAATATTACTGTTAATTATCGACCATAAGTTATGTTAGTTGTAATTTTCCCATGTATCACCATATTCTTAACACTTTGTAAAAGAAGAACATATTTATACTGTTAGCCACAATCTTCATCCACCTCTGAAATCACTGTTATATGTTCCCTAGATTATTCTATAGCTTCCTTTCAATTGACTTTTATATCCACAGACTACCCCTTTTAGCCACAATCACATTTATGAATCAGCAGTGTTAGTTATGCTCACTGTAATGTCTTACCATCAACTCTATTCATTTCCACACTTTTATAATAAATCTTACTAAAAACTATACATACTTTAAGTGTCAGGTCCCTTTCTCATCCCACATTCTAGTGCCTAATAACCTATGCTCTAGAGTTTACCTCTGGCAACACCAAATTTTGGTGATTCTGTGAGTATAGTGATACTGGAGTATCTTACAGGAAAGTGTAAATCCACAGCTAACTCGGTATCTTATCAGTGTTAGCTGACCCACTGTAATATTGTTGCTGTTTCAGGGCAGATCTCTGCCAGCCTTTATTCTAAAAAATAAAGAAAAGTACTGGGGACTTGATGTATTGACAAAGCAAAACTTTCTGAGCTTCTCATTGCCCAGGGTAGCACATGAGAGCCTGAGTTATTCCTAGGAGAAGCAGTAGCAGAAACTAATGCAGAATTGGTCCTCCATTTCCAGTCCAGACAAGATGGCATAGACTAATTTCTCCCGGCTTCTCCCAGCTAAGTACTTCCATAAACCCTAGAAATAATGCAAGAGGCAACCAAAGGAGAATTTGGAAGGATGTAAAGAGGAAAGCAGAATGGTTATGGACTCCAGGACTAGAGGAATACCATAGCAGCAGGATTCCCCACCCAAAAGGAGAAGACTACACAGAACTAGCTCTTCCTAACCCCCAACCTAGCATTATAAGGTGGCCCAGGTAAGCACCTTTCTCCCCAGGATTGGGTGGTAGTCCTTCCAACACGAGGTGAGCCTGGAAGCTCTGGCAGTTCCTGAAAATGGGATCAACCAGGAAGCCCCACTGATAGTTAATGGCCAGAGGAAATGCTCTTATTTTCCACTGGGCCAGAGACTCCCTTCTCCTACTCAGAGATACTGTATAGCTGGGGGCATCAGCAAGGGGAAATCCAACCATAACTAGTGGCTTGGCCCAGGGAGCTTCCTTGTCCCTTTGGGCCTTAGAGATCCCTCCCCCACTGAGATACCAGAAGAGCAGTTGGCACTGGCAAGGGGGATCCCACCAAAATTAGCATGGCCAGGAAGACTCTTCACTCCCATGGACCAGAGGCTCACTTCCCCCACCTAGAGGCAATAGGCAGTCCAGCAGGGACAAGTGAGAGCCCATTGGCACCAGATAAACAAAGCAGACCAGAATAGCACCACAAAGGCTCTGAAAATTAAACTGTTATTGGAATCACAGTCTACAAAGTAGGCCAGGACCTCTGTGCTAAACCTAGACAGGGTGACTACCTGCTAAAATAAAAGACTTAAATAGGACTCAGAGTCTCCTAACATAATAGCCAAGATGTCCAGGATACACATGAAAATCACTCATACCAAGAACCAAGAAAATCACTACTTGAATGAGAAAAGACAATCAACTGACCCCTACACCAAGATGAATCAGATGTTAGAATTATCTGATAAGAATTTTAATGCAGCTATCTCAAAAATGCTTTAACAAGCAATTACAAAGTCTCTTAAAACAAGCGAGAAAGTAGGTAACCTCAGCAAAGAAATAGAAGTTATATAAAAAAGCAAACAGAAATTATAGAACTAAAAAATATAATACCAGAAATAAAAAAAAAAACAAACTTATTGGATGGGTTCAATAGTAGAGTGGAGATGACAGAAGATAGAGTCAGTAAACTTGAGTACAGATCAAAATAGAATTTATCCAGTTTGAACAACCTAGAGAAAATAGGTCTCAGGGACTGGTGGGAAGTAACAAAAGATCTAACATATGATCTAACATTCATATCATCAGACTCTCAGAAGGATACCAAAACCAGATGAAGTACAAAAAAGGAATCTACAGACTAGTATCTCTCATGAATGTAGACACAAAAGTTCTCAACAGAATATTAGCAAAACTAATCCAATAATGTATAAAGAATTATACACCATAACCAATTAGATTTATTCCAGGTATGCAAGGATGGTTCCGTATTTGAAAATCAATCAATGTAATCAACCATTTCAACAGGCTAAAGGAGAAGAATCATATAATTATGTCAATTAATATAGAAAAAGTATTTGATAAAATTCAGCATTTATTTATGATAAAAGTTCTCAGTACAATAGGAATAGAGAGGAACTTTGTCAACATCACAAAGAACTTCTACAAAAAATCTACAACTAACATTATACTTAATAGTGAAAGATTGAATGCTGTCCCCTCTAAGATCAAGAGCAAGGCAAGAAAAAAAAGAACAAGGCAAGGATGTCTGTTCTCACCATTTTTATTCAACATAGAACTGGAGTTCTAGACAGCACAATAAGGCAATAAAAAGAAATAAAAGGCAGGCATACAAAGTAGAAAGGAGCAAGTAAAACTACCTCTATTTGCAGATCACTTGATTGTTGTAGGAAATTCCAAGGAATCTACAAAAAAAATCCTCCTAGAACTAATAAGTGAGTTCAGCAAGGTCATAGGGTACAAGATGAACATACAAAATCAATCACATTTCTATATACTAACAATGAACATGTGGAAACTGAAATAAGCACAATGCCATTTACGATTGTTCCGAAGATCTGTATGCTAAATGTTATAAAACACTGATGAAATAACTCAAAGAGGATCTTAATAATTGAAGAGACTTACTATGTTCATGGATAGGAAGACACCATAGTAAAGATATCAGTTCTCCTCAAATTGATCTATAGGTTAATGAAATCCCTATCAAAATCCCAGCAATGTGTTTTTGTAGACAAAGACAAGCTTATTCTAAATTGTTTTTTATGGAAAGGCAAAGGAATTTTAGAGTCGTTTGCTTGTTTAGAGTAGCTAAAACAACTTTGATATAGAATAATAAAGGAGGAGGAATCACTCTTCCCAATGTTAAGGCTTGCTATATAGCTACAGTAGTCAAGATCATGGTACTAATGAAGGGATGGACATACAAATCAATAGAATTGAATAGAGAACCTAGAAATAGACCCATACAAATATGCTCAACTGATAT
The DNA here is from genome assembly GCA_029593785.1 of Cabassous unicinctus. Taxonomy (NCBI): domain Eukaryota; kingdom Metazoa; phylum Chordata; class Mammalia; order Cingulata; family Chlamyphoridae; genus Cabassous; species Cabassous unicinctus. The sequence continues at coordinate 10,312 of JAQZBX010060509.1, read as the reverse complement.
TTGACAAAGGTACAAAAGCAAATCAATGGAGGAAGGATAGCCTTTAAAAAAAAACAAATAGTGTGGGGAAAATTGCATATCCATAGGCAAAAAAGTGAACTTTGACCTATCACATCTTATACAAATATTAACTCAAATGGATCGTGGACTTAAATATAAAAATATACAACTTTTAGTAAAAAGCACAGTAGAAAATCTTCAGAATCTAGGGCTCAGCAAAGAGTTCTTAGGCTGGACATCTTATGCATGATCCATAAAAGGAAACACCCATTATTGGACTTTATCAAAATTTAGAAGTTTTGATCTATCAAAGACACTGTTAAGAGAATTAAAAACAAGCTACTGACTGGGAGAAAATAGTTGCAAACCACATATCCAATAAAGGGCTTAATATCTAGAATATATAAAGAACTCAAAACTCAACAATAAATAGAATCTAATTCGAAAATGGGCAAAAGATATAAACAGATGTTTCACTGAAGAGGATGTACAGCTTACCAATAACATATGAAAAGCTGTTCGACATCGTTAGCCATCAGGGAAATGCAAATCAAAACCACAGTGAGATATTGCTACACATCTATCAGAATGGCTAAAATAAAAAAAAATAGTGACAATATCAAATACTGGCAATGATGCAGAGAAACTGGATCACTCACACAGTTTTGGTGGGATTGTAAAATGGTGCAGCCTCTCTGGAAAATACTTTGACAGTTTCTCTTAAAACCAGAAATGGACTTACCAAACAACCCAGCAATTGCATTCTTGGGTATTTATCCCAGAGAAATGAAAACATATGCTTACACAGAAACTTGTATGTGAATATTCATAGCAACTTTTTTTGGTAATAGCCCAAATTGGAACTACCCTATGTCCTTCAATGAGTGAATGGTTAAACAAACCCTGGTATGTCCATACCTTGGAATACTAAGCAGCAATAAAAAGGAATGGACTATTAATACATGCAACAACTTAAATGAATCTCCAGGGAATTTTGCTCAGTGAATAAAGACAACCCCAAAAGGTTACATATTCTATGAATCTATTTATATAACACTATTGAAATAACAAAAATATAGAGAACAGATTCGTGGATGGCAATCAGTTAGGGAAGGGGGTGGAGAGGAGGTGGGTGTAGCTACAAAGGATAGCTGGAAGGATCCTTGTGGTGATAGCACAGTTCTGTGTCTTGATTGTGGTGGTGGATACATGAACCTACACACGTGATAAAATTTCATAGGATTAAATACACACACACACACACAAACAAACATGATTATAAGTAAAATGGGAAATCTGAATGAGATCGATGGATTGTATCAATTTCAATATCCCCTCTGTGATATTCTACTATAGTTTTGCAAGATGATATCATTGAGGGAAACTAGGTAAAGGTACATGGTTTTTTGCTGTGTTATTTCTTACAATTGCATGTGAATCTACAATTATCTCAAATTTACAAGTTTAATAATAATAAATAATAAAAATAAAAAATAGGCTGCAAACATTTTGCCAGAAATTAGTCTAAGGAATCTGATTCATTGTGCATGTGAGAAACTAATTGGCCATCTGGCTACCAGTCTATATAATTATAAAGAACAATAACTCCCCAAACGTGGGGTTGTAGCACCTTAGGGGGCCACTGGTAATCCACAGAGGCATTTTTCACCTTTTGGAAATTCTCAGCAAACAAATTTAATTTAAAATCACTTTCACGAAAAAATAAGCATTTTCTATATAAATATTCAGACCAGAGGGCAGCACTAGGAAGTTCAAAATAGAATGTCCTAACCTATCCCCACCCCAGCCCCCAAATAAGAATCACTGACTTGATCGTTGTTCATGAGGCCAAGATATGAGGCCCACATGGACCTGCCACCTCCACATGGTGAAAAGTTGCCGCCCCTAACCCTAGCCAGTCAGCCAGCTGGCTCTGGCCACAAGAGAAACTAGGAGGGGTAGTGAGAGACTGTGGGTGATTGGCTATATTTATACCCCATTCTGTTGTTAGGCCTAGGCCTCCAAACATATGTTCTACTTTTTTCTTAGATTTGACACCTTTCTTAGGAGGAGCTTAGAGGGTTTTCATGATCTTTTCTTAAAAGTTCTTTTCAGGGAAGTGGATGTGGTTTAAGCAATTGAGCTCCCACCTACCATATGGGAGGTCCCGGGTTTGGTTCTCAGTGCCTCCTGGAGAAGGCGAGCTGCCGTGACAGGCAGGTACAGTGAGCTGATGCAACAAAGAGATATAGAGAAGAAAGACAATGAGAGACAAAACAAACCAGGGAGCTGAGGTGACTCAAGCGACTGAGCGCCTCTCTCCCACATGGGAGGTCCCAGGTTCGGTTCCCAGTACATCCTAAGAGAAGATGAGCAAACACAGAGAGTCCACAGCAAATGGACACAGAGAGCAGACAGTGACAGCAAACAACGAGGGGTGGGGGAGGAATAAATAAATAAAATAAATCTAAAAAAAAAAGTTCTTTTCATGCCTGGGTCCATTTCTCCATCAATCAGGAAGGACGTTGGTGTTAAGGAGCATAACTACCATGCCTTCTAGTGCTTTGGTGAAACCTCAGGTGCAAGGTCTTTTGGCCAAGCATCTGCAATTTCAAAACATATATTGTGACCCTGGGGATTGCAGTTCTTTCTAAGTTTGTTGTGGCTGAACTAAGTAAGAAAGCATACACAGATTTCTACAGAAATTATGATTCCATGAAAAGATTTTGAGGAGATGAGGAAGACTGGAATCTTTCAGAGTGCAAAGTAATTTTGGAATGTAAAGAATTTACTTGGATTTGAGTTCCATGGGTGTTTGTCACTGACCTATCTATGTCACTGAACTAAGAAACTTGAATATGTGGGCTAAGGAACAATTTTTCTTGATAAATAATTACAAATACAAAAACTAAAGTTATTTTCATGCCTCTTATTCAGACCTGGAACATCTTGAACTTATCCTTTCATTTTTCAGAGGGTAAAATTGATCTTGCAGAGGACTAAACAAGGGGAAAAACACATATTTTGGTATACATTTTTTGATATTCAGTTCTGTGAATTTTAACACATATAAAGATTTGTACAGTCACCACCACAATCATGATATGGAACAGTTCCTTCATCCCCCAAATTCCTTTGTGCTGTCCATTTGTAGTTACACTCTTCTCTACCCCAAAACCCGGACAATCACTGATGTGTTACGCATTACTATAGTTTTTTCTTTTTGAGAATTTCATATAAATGGAATCATATAATAGACAGCTTTATGAGACTGTTTTCACTCAGTGCAATTCTTTTGTGATTCATCCATGTTGCTGCATGCATCAATAGTTTGCTAATGTACATTTTTAAATTAAGAATTGTCCCCAACTTTTTTGTCATTTGAAGTTTAGTTAAATTTCTTTTGCATTTCCTTACTTTGGGAATTTTGAATAATAATTTTTAAATGTTTTTATAAACACTCTCCTCCCTTCCTCCTCCCCCCTATAACCTTTAATCTGCTTTCTGTCTCTGCAAGTTTGTTATTTCCAATCATCTCTTATAAGTGATATCATGCAATGTTTGTCCTTATGTGCCTTGCTTATTTCACTGAGTATAATGTTTTTAAGGTTCTTCCATATTTCAGCATGTCTCATAACTTCATTCTTTTTTATGGCTAAATAATATTCCATTGTGCATACATACCACATTTTGTTTATCTGTTCATTTGTTAATGGACACTTAGGCTGTTTCCAGCTTTTGGCTATTGTGAATAATGTTGCCATAAATATTGGTGTACAAGTATCTGTTTGTGATTCTGTTTTCGCTCCCTGGGTATATACTTAGAAGTGGATTGACAGATCATATGGTAATTCTATATTTAACTTTTTGAACCATCATATTGCTTTCCACAGTGTTGGCACTATTTTTCATTCCCACCAATAATGCACTAAAGTTCCAATTTCTCTGCATCCTCTCCAATGTGATATTTTCTGTTCTTTTAAAATAATAGCCCCAATTTTTTTTCATAATATTTCTCTAAGTAGGATTTGTCATAGTATAGCAATGGTGTAATTTATGTGCAGTCAAACCAATTTGGGCAAATGACTGCCAGTTATTTATATATTTCTCTTATCCAGTTATCTGTTTCTTCTGGTGAAAGAAAATAGAAAGGCAGGAAGGAGATGGTAATTTTCAAACAAGTTTTATAGATTATAAAAACAGAAAGTAGTATCTCTGACTGCCTGATGTATTCTTGGATCACTTCTCTCACCAAATGGGGGCACCTACCGGGACAGCTATACATACATACAGTTCTTGCCAATGAGCCTCCATGTGATTCTAGAGCAGGAGTTCTTAACCAGGGGTCCATGGACCCCAAGGGGGTTTGTGAGCTTGAATTGAAAATTCGGAAAAAACATTATTCTTGTCAGGACATGTTGGTGTGGGTATGATATATTTATTAAATAATACAGTATAATGTGGACTTGGAAAGGGTCCATGATTTTCACCTGACTGGCAAAGGGGTCCATAGAACAAAAAAGGTTAAGAACCCCTGCTATAGAGCCAGGAACAGGAACAGGCACAACTGCCTCAAAAGGTAATGTTTTGGAGGGAACACTACCTAACTCATTCTACGAGGCCAACATCATGCTCATATAAAAGCTGGATAAAGATACAAGAAGAAAATAAAACTACAGACCAATATCTCTTATGAATATAGATGCAAAAATCCTCAACAAAATATGAGCAAACTGAATCCAACAGCATATTGAAAGAATTATGCACCATGATCAAGTGAGATTTATCCCTCGTATGCAAGGGTGGTTCAACATAAGAAAATCAATGTAATGTACCACATTAACAAAATGTAGGGGAAAAAAACATGATCATCTCAATGGATGCAGAAAAGGCATTTGACAAAATCAAGCAAACTTTCTTGATTAAAAACACTTAGAATTGGGGAGTGGATGTGGCTCAAGAAGTTGAGTGCCTACCTCCCATGTGGGAAGTCCTGGGTTTAGTTCCTGGTGCCTCCTAAAGAAGACAAACAATGAGCAGACAATGAGCAGATATTGAGCAAAAACAATGAGCAGACAATGAGCAAAAACAACTAGCAGACAGCAAGCAAGACAATGACCAAACAACAAGCAGACAATGAGCAAAAAACAAATGAGCAGGGAGCGAATGTGGCTCAAGCAGTTGAGCACCCACCTCCCACATGGGAGGTCCTGGGTTCAGTTCCTGGTGCCTCCTAAAGAAAAAACAAACAGACAACGAGCACAAACAACAAGCAAAAACAACGAGCAAAAAAATATTCAATACAACAGAAAATTTGGGGAAAAAAACACAACACTTAGAACATTAGGAATAGAAGGAAACTTCCTCAACATGATAAAAGCCCATATGAAAAGCCCACAGCTAACATCCTGCATAATAGTGAAAGACTGAAAGCTTTCCCTCTAAGATCAAGGAAAAGACAAGGATGCCCACTGTCACCACTGTTATTCAACATTATACTGGAAGTTCTTGCCGAAGCAATAAGGCAAGAAAAAGAAATAAAAGACATCTAAATTGGAAAGGAAGAAGTAAAACTTTCCATATTTGCAGATGATATGATCCTATATGCGTAAAATCCTAAAAAATCCACAACAAAGCTCTGAGAGGTAATAAATAAATTCAGCAGTGTGGGGTACAAGATCAACACCCCCAAATCAGTAGTGTTTCTATACATAAGCAATGAACAATTGGAAGAGGAAATCAAGAAAAAATTCCATTTATAATAACAACTAAAAGAATCAAATATCTAGGAATAAATCTAACCAAGGATGTAAAGGACTTGTACACAGAAAACTGCAAAACCTTACTCAAAGAAATTAAAGAAGACCTAAATAAATGAAGGGATAGTCCATGTTCAACTAGAAATGGGTTGGCTTTTACAATGGGGATATATTAACTTATAAGCTTACAATTCTGAGGCTGTGAAAATGTCCAAATCAAGACTCCATCAGGCAATGCTTTCCTCCCTGAAGAGTGGCTGCTGGTGATCTTGGACTTCTCTCTCACATGGCAAGGCACATGGCGAATCTCCTTCTCCAGATCCTGTTGCTTTCAGCTTCTGGCTCCCTCTGACTTTCTCTCTCCTGGGTTCTGTTGATTTCAGCTTCTATCTTCCAGGGCCTTCTCTCTCAGCTTCTGGCTCTCTGTCTCTGTGCTTTTTCTCTCTGCATTAATCCTGTTTATAAAGAGGACCAAAACCCACCATGGGTCACATCTCACTGAAGTAATCCGATCAAAGACCCCCAACTGAAGTAATGCAACCACAAAGTCACACCAACAATAGGTTCACACCCACAAAAATGGAACAACTCAAGAACAAAATTTTCTGGAGTCCACAAAAGCCTTAAACTACCACATCAATCAAAATTCCAACAACCTTCTTTGCAGAAATGGAAAAGCCAGTTATCAAATTTATATGGACAGGTAAGGGGCCCCAGATAGCTAATGCCATCTTGAAAAAGTAGAATGAAGTTGGAGCACTCAAACATCCCGATCTTACAATTTACTACAAAGCCATAGTAGTCAAAACAGCTTGGTATTGGCACAAGGACAGACACATAGATCAATGGAATAGAATTGAGAGCTCAGAAATCAATCCTCACATTTATGGCCAACTAATTTTTGACAAGGGGGCAAAGACCACTCAATTGGGAAAGAATAGTCTCTTCAACAAATATTGCTGGGAAAACTGGATCTCCATTTGCAAAAAAAAAAAAAATCAACTCAGAATGGATCAAAGACCTTAATATAAGAGCTAGAACTATCAAATTCCTTGACGAAAATGTAGGGAAGCATCTTCAGGACCTTATGTTAGGCAATGGTTTCTTGGACTTTACACCTAAAACACAAGCAATAAAAGAAAAAATAGGTAACTGGGACCTCTCAAAATTAAAAACTTTTGTTCCTCAAAGGACTTTATTATGCAAGTAAAACAACACCCTACACAATGGGAGAAAATATTTGTAAACCACAAATCTGATAAAAGATTAATATCCAGAATATATAAAGAAATCCTTCAACTTAAAAGACAAACAACCTGATTAAAAAATGGGCAAAAGACTTGAACAGATATCTCTCCAAAGATGATATACAAATGACCAGAAAGCACATGAAAAGATGCCCAACATCATTAGCCATCAGGGAAATGCAAATCAAAACCACAATGTGGAAGGTTCCCTTTTTATAGTCTTCCACAGAGTGAGCAAGTGGTTGTTTGGGAATGGTTTTCCCCCAAAGTCCACAACCCAAAAGCTAGGGTAGGAGTGGAGGCCTCTCCCTCCTTTTGAGGGTGACAGCCCCTTTCCCAAGCTGATCTCCCTGCCTCCTTTCCCCTTCTCCTGCCCCCTCTTCCTGCCCAGACCTCAGTGTCCCAGCTGAGTTGCTCCTTGAAGCTGAGGAGGTGACAGCTGGATCTGCCCAAGCAGAAAAGCCCTCCCTGTCTGGGTTCATTTAATTCAGTGATGCCCTTTGCTGTAATCTGCCTGGACTCAGAGGATAGCTTGGGAGCAGGCCAATTTATAGTTGTTGTTTTTTAATATTAACTTTTGCTTTAGTTACCTTAGCTAGGACAAACATTAAAACTGGTTTGCATTCCTTGAGCCTGATTTACCTGGGAAGCTAGTAGGAAGCTGGAGGGGGATTCCTGGCCTTGACCAGATAGCTGCCTCGGCCTGCTTTAGCATAAACATAGATACATGAAGGCAGCTGCTGTTTCCTCAGGGCACTACAAATTCTTGGATGGCCAAAGACAGTATCGTTGGCCTCCAGGCTTTCCCACAGTGTCTAGAACATTCCTTGGGGGATGACCCACAGACATGCAGTGGATTGAATTGCCTCTCACCTGAGAGACTGGCCACTGCAATAGACTTCACCCAGCTTGCCAGTCAGGAGTACACCGAGCCCCAGTCTCCAGGGAGCTGCTCACAATCCTTTAAGTATTGTCCTGAACAAGTGCACTTGAAAAGACAGCAAGACTAGTCAAACCATCACAGGGATGAATAACAGCAAACTGCTGTCATAAGGGTAAATGAGGCTGAAGACAAAAGGCAAGATCTTCTAACAGAGACAGATTGTCAAGTACCAGCTGAGAAGGGTTACTCTATGGGAGGCAGCCCAAGGCACAGCCAACAAAGGGTAGCTGTAATCATGGGCGGAAACTACCCTATAGCTTTTCAAACATCATTTGTATCCTTTGCTCTCCTCTAACTCCCTCCCCAGTTGCAAAGTAATTAATAGTAAGGCCGTTTGCATCTTCTCCCACAGGGATTTCCTTGACCTGTAGCAAAGTTCCCCCTTTGAATCCAGTCTGCCCTGCATATGTAGTGTCAAAAAGCCAGGTTAGCTGCTTTGCCTCAGATTTCCCTGACCTGTTTGTTTTTCTGCTGACCCTTCTCTGTTGCTTTGCTGAAAGGGCTCCTCTCCCACACTCCTTCCCTGCAACTTTCGTAGCTCAGCTGGGCAAAGTGTTTATTTACAAATCTGGATCATTAGATAAAAGGGGTGATACACTTCTCTCCAGGGAATAGGTTTAAACATGTGCCTGTTTTACTTCTCAACTTATTTTCTTGTCAATATGCACATAAATCTCTACAATCATAGCTCAAACAATCCTATATACTGCTTTTCAAAAAATGTATTTTACAGAATTCTGAGTAATTTAAATTTGTAAACTGTCAGTGTTTAAATGGACTTGTGTCTATAACTACAAAGGAATCTTGTGGTAAAACTGTGAGAAACCTCTCTAACTGGATGTTTTGTAAGGTTTAAAATATATATGTTGGTTTTTTCTCAACTCAGGGGAAACTAATAGTCATGTTTGATTCTAGGCCATAAAACTAAGCCTCAAACAATGTCACATATTTCTTTTCTGGCCGTTAAAGGTGTTAATAATTTTTACTGAGGTATATTTTGCTTATGATGAAATGCACAGGTCTTATATGTACATTTTGATGAGTTTTGCTAAATGTATACACCTGTGTAATAGCCAGTCCAATCAAGATACGGAACATTTCCATCATCCCCAAAGGCAGCCACAGTTCTGATCTCTATGACCATAGATAAATTTTGCCTCTTCTTGCAATAGAATCAAATAGTGTATGTTCTGTTGTGTCTGGCTTTTTTCGCACCAATATGTTTTTGTGATTCTTTCATGTTTTTTGTATCAGTTCATTCATTTTACTGCTGACTTATTTATTGCCAAATTACATGATTATGCCACAGTTTATTTATCCATTCACCTATTGGAGATTTTGGTTGTTTCCAGTTTTTGGCTATTGTAAATAATTATATTATAAACAATTCCTTAAAAATCTAAGTGAACAGCAAAACAAAAACAAACAAACAAAAAAAACCCACCACAATGAGATACTATTTCACACCCATTAGATTGGCTGCTATTTAAAAAATGGAAAATAACAAATGTTGTAGAGGATGCGGAGAAATAGGAACACTTTTCACTGCTGTTGGAACGTAAAATGGTGCAGTCACTGTGGAAGACAGTTTGGCGGTTCCTCAGAAAGCTACGTATAGAACTGCCATATGACCTGGTATTACTAGGTATATATCCAAAAGAATTGAAGGCAGGGACTCAGATATTTTCACACTGATGTTCATAGTGGCATTATTCCCAATTGGCAAAAGATGGAAGCAACCCAAGTGTCCATCAACTAATGAATGGATAAATTAAATGTGGTGTATATATGGTGGAATATTATTCAGCCATAAAAATGAATGAAGTCCTGATACATGCAACAACATAGATGAACCTTGAAAACATCATGTTGAGTGAAATAAGCCAGACACAAAAGGACAAATATTATATGATCTCATTGTTTTGAAACAATTATAATAAGCAAACTCAGAGAGTCAGAATCTAGAATATAGGTTACCAGGGGTCAGGGTAGGGATAAGGAATGGGAGATTAAGGCTTAAAATGTACAGGGTTCCTGTTTGGAATGACGGAAATATTTTGGTAATGTATTGTGAACGGTAACACAATGTTGTGAATGCAACTAACAGCACTGAAGTATATATCTGAATATGATTAAAAGGGGAAGTGTTAGAATGTATATATGGGGGAAGCGGGTGTGGCTCAGTGGATGGAGCCCCCGTTTACCATATGGGAGGCCCGGGTTCGCGCCCCGGGGCCTCCTTGTGAGGGCACGCCGGCCTGAGCGGTGCGGTGGGCTGATGCAGCAACCTCACGGCAGGAAGCGGCTGTGGCGCAATGGATAGCGCACCCGTTTACCATATGAGAGGCCCCGGGTTCGCTTCC
>JAQZBX010060508.1:0-17296 GCA_029593785.1 Cabassous unicinctus | reverse complement strand
ATCATCGTGGGGATAAACATAAATATTTAGTCCTTCCGCGCTGAGCTGCCCTCTTTCCAACCCCAAATGGGAAGACAAGAGGCGAGGAAGGCGAGAAGGAATGAAGTGCTGGGACCTGAGGCGCGAGCAAATGAAAGGCAAAAACCGCCCTCTGGAGCCCCGAACCCGCAGAACTGTGAAACGCTGGCCACCCACCGCAGCGCCGACGACAGGCTTTATCCATTGCTGGGGCGGAGGGGCTGCAGGGGCTTCTGGATCTGATGGGAAACGGAGTGGCGGGCCGTGGAAAAGGGGCATGGAGAATTGGGAAAGGGATGGGAAAGCCCCAGTTCCCTGGCCCTGACCTGTACCCCCCATCACATCACCACCATCTGGCATTCGGGGGCCCCCACTGCCAGCCCTGCTCCCCCCCACGCCCACGCCTGGGGACAGGCCATCCTGCGACTACTCCCAGGAGGTGACCAGATTCCAGGCCGACGGCTCCCAGAAGCCTTGGCGGCCAGTTCTTAAAAAAGGCCGCAGGTCACGCTGTAATCAGCTGAGGGGCCCGGGCGCTGGGGTGTTTACTGACGGGAGCCATCTCCCACACCATCTCCACGTGGCTCTAGGAGGAGCTGATGGGGGGTCTCCCCATTACCGCTAGGCCCGTCCCACACCTTTAGCCTGGCCATGCCCTCCTGCTCTCTCCACAGCCCCCTCCAGCCAAGATTTTGTGGGAGCAAAACAAAAAAGAAGTCGCTTCCAACCGCCCCCAATTTTAACAGCTTTAAAATAAAAAGTGAAAAAAATAATTTTTGACAGTTTTAAAATACAATTAAATTTTTTTAAAAAGGAAGTTCTGTGGCGTCCAGGAGAGCTAATTAGGTGACCGGAGGCAACTTGGAGGAGGAAGAAAAATCATGATGGGTGTATAAAGAGGAAAGAAACACTAAAAGAAAACGGGGGAGGGAGGGGGGAATCAAACCAGAGATACAAAGCGGAGAGAAAATAGCGGCGTCTGAGAAACAAGAATTCCGGCCGCCAACTTTCACAGCGTCCAGCTCTGATATTCCTAAGCGAGTTTCCTCTCTCACAAAGGACCTTTTGCACGGTTTTCCCCGCTGCCTCCAAACCAGCTGCTCACGCCGTTGTATCCTGAGTGATGAGGAGGCTCTGAAAGGGTTTTTTGGGAACAGATGGCCAGGGGAGAGCTGGGGAATGTGCCAGCAGAGGGCCGGGCGGGCTGCCAAAGCCTGCGGTGGCTGAGTGCCTGGGCTTCCAGCTCGCGTGCTTTCCCTGCCCTCTGCCCTCTGTGGCGCCAGCAGGCCTTCCCAGCGAGAGCTCGGAACATCTGGAGTCTGGGCCTGCCAGGAGAGGGGGGGCCGCGGCGGCCGGGCGGGGGACCTCTGTTCCCGTGGACTCACCTCGCAGAACAGCTAATCAAAACCACAGCGCCCGAATGAGAACCAGGCGCGCTCCCAGCTGCAGCCAGATGCCGCCAAGCCACTCGACCCAGTGTCAGGCCTCGCTGGTGGGCGCAGCGCCGGGGGTGCCTGAGGCCGATGACATCCCCGCCCCCAGCCCACCCCTCACCACCCCCAACGCCACCCCCAGCAGTCTGCTGGCTCCCTGCAGCTCAATGGGGTCCTCCGTGGACTGCTTACATAAGAGCTGCTGGCTCCAGGCAGGGCACCGCAGCCTGGCATTTGCCGGGCACCTCTGGGGTGCGGGCCACCACGCCGGGCAGGGGGCCGGCTTCAGGGAGTGGACAGGCTCGGGTCCTGTCATCCAGAGGAGCAGAAGAGCCCAGAGTTTAGAAGCAAAGAGACGGGTTTAAAATTAAGCTCCACCCCTCAAGTCACTGCCCTGCTCTTGGCCTCAGTTTCCCTCCTCTGGAATGGGGGGGGGGCGTGGGTCTGACTCATGGGGTTAGTGGAACAAGGGGCAGAGGTGATGATTGTGGAGTACCTGGGACACACGACACAGTCCCAGCCGTGGTTTGTGGCGGTGTGTTTTATCAGCCTGGAGACCGCAGACAAGCAGTCGCTATGCATACTCCTGGGTATGGATTTCTGGGTTGGCTGTCCACAGGCCCCGTTTTAAGGGTGCAGTGCTGGAGAAGGAGGAGCCCCACTCACTCAGAACCATTCGTCATCCACCCTGTGGCTGGTCTGCTTCTGCCATTTCCTGAGATGTGCCGCTGGAGTTCCATATCTATCGGTTACCTTATAAACTGTAAATTCGAGAGGCTTATTTTCTGGCACTCACTGGGAAAATGAGAAAATGCCAGACCTTTCTCATACAGGATCTTGAATTAATCCTTGTTTAATCCGTCCAGGCAAGGAAGGTATACGTGCTCTCACTTCACTGATGGGAAAACCGGGATCAGAGAGGTTAAGCAACATGCCCAAGGTCACACAGCTAGGAAGCATCCCCCACTCCAAAGCTCTACACTTCACTTGCTTCACAGTTTTGCCAAGGGCCTCCCTGGTGTGCTTTCGTGTGCCTTAAAGTTAAATGACAGCACCACAGAGAACTGAAAAGAATTGTAGGAGTCTCTCCACGTAAAACACCTATGTGACTTCCCCTTCTCCAGCACCCTGCACCAAGGGCCACAGACCCTGTGCCGGGGGTTTCTGGAGGGGAATCCCAGCTCAAAGAGGGGCTCAGGAGTTCTCTGAAGGGTGTCTCTGCTTTCCAAAGGTGGTCAGTTAGGGCATCAGAGGGGACTTTGACTTTTTGAGTATGAACAGTTGGTTCTTTCTCATTTGGCCTGAGATCCTGAGCGTTCACTCACACATGGGAGGAGGGGGGAATTTGTGAGTGCACATGGGGGGGAGCAACTTGAGAGAGAGAGAGGAGGAAAAAGGGGGAGAAAAGAGTGGGAAAAGAAAGAGGAAAGCCACGCCCCGCCTCGGGACCACCCGGGAACGTCAGAGGGCAGCATTCCGGGGAAAGCCGGCTTTGTGTTCACCTGTGAGGCTCCCCAGCCTCTGCCAGGCTCGTGAACCATCGTGTCAAATGGGAGAAGAGAAACGGCAGCTGAGAGAACAGTCTGCCTTAGAACAAACAGCTGGCGACAAACGTCTGTGTAACTGGAATGCCAGAGAAAATAAATGGCATCCATTTTTATGACTAGAAGGGAATTGGAGGGTGGTTTCCCACTCACTGCCCCTCCACCCCAGCCCCAGCCCCCAGGCAGAGACGATTCTGTGAGCTTTGGAAGCAAATGACATCTGATCTGATAGCTTGGCCCAGAGAATCTGGAAATGAGACCATCCCACCTCCATTTGGGAAGCAGTCGCCCAGGCACACCTCTCTGACTGGCTTCCTGACTTTGGGCCTCAGCTCCCTGATCTGTCCAATGGGGCAACACGAGTCCTGAGGTCGCAGGGGTGGTGTGAGGATCGAATGAGGGGACCCCTTGGAAGGGATCATACATGTTCTCGGTGCCCACACCGCCATGAGCACCATGAGAACGCCCTGTGGACTTTCAGATCTGTGTGGCATGCCTGTGACAGGCAGAGGGGAAGCAAGGATAACGCGGGGGTCGGTCATGTGGGCAGAAAGAGGGGCCAAGGTGGGGCAGACCTCAGCTTGGAGAGTCAGATGGAAAGGGCCCTAGAAACCTCTGGCCGCCCACCTTTGTGGAGTGGAGGCCAAGGCCCCGATAGGGGCGACTATGTGCCTGGCAGGTGGGGACAGGGCTGGGACGGTGCCCCTCGATGGGCACTTGGGGGGCAGGAGGCCCTGCACACAGGAGAGGGGGGAGTTGGTCCAACCAGACAGGAGCTCTGGAGACTCTGCCTCACACATCCTGGGGGTGTGGGGACGGTCCATGGAGAATAGCAGACACCCTGGGGTCCTTCCCGAGGCCGGCTCGGCCACTCCCACTCACCCCCACCCCCAACCCCAAAGCAAATGCACCACCTCGCTCACCCCTGGCACCGAAGTTCCAGAAGTTTGCACTCAAGACGTTCTTCCAAAGAGCAGTCACCCTTAGATGGGCCACCCCGCCCCCCCCCCAAAAGGCAGGGAAAGGGGGGGACACAGAGCTGACCAGCCGGAATGCCTCCTCTGGCTCCGGCATCTGCACAGCGAAGGACAAAGCTCCGGCCTTGCAGACAACAGCCTTCCTGAGCTGGCACGGACTGCTTGAGCATCGCCGTCCGGGGCCTCTCTACAGCTCTCCCGGCCTCCATGCAGCCATAACTCAGTGCATTAGGTATCTCCCCACCCCAACCCCAGGGCAGGGACTCCACCATCCTGGCTGTTTTATCACCAAGGCTTCAAGTCCACCTTCAGTGTCAGTAGCTGCTATTATTAGTATTACTTATTATGATTATGCCATGGCTGGACATCGCTGAAAGGGGGTACCCGGATTGTGGGAAAGGGGTCCGCCCAAGCGTTGAAGAGTGTCTCTGCCACTGCCTCCCCTCCTCCTTCTCCTCTCAGTCTCCTCCTCCTCCAGCTCTTCTTCCTCTTCCTCCTCCTCTTCCTCGGAAGCTCCCAGGAGCTGCTGCTTTGCAAACAGGAGCTATGGAATCCTGGCCCCAAGCCAGGTGCTTCACAGAAGTTAACTCTGGCCAGGACTGAACTCCCTGGAGCTCTCGCATTGCCCCTCCCCCCACCCACCCCCACTGGGCAGCCTCCACTTGGGCCTCTCTGCCTACTGGGGCTCTGAGCTCCCCAAGCACTGTGAGGCCCAGGGAGAGAGGACTCACCGGTGGAGGGGACCAGGCCCTCACTCCCACCCCCCGCAGGGTTGGGAGGGACAGGGACAGGGAGGCTCCTCAGGGTGGAAGGGGTTTCAGAGGACCCAGAGTTCAACCTCCTAAGGAGGTGTCATGAGAGAGGCTTGCCCGGGAAGGAAGGGGGGGGGGGCGCCTTCCCCAAGTGGGCAGCTCTGATTGCGACTGGTCAGTGGGGGCACTACCTCCGCCTTACCCTGGCACGGAGCCTAGGGGAGCACTGGAGCAGCTGGAGCCCATGTCTGCCCACGGCCCCAAAGCTCTGCTCCTCAGCCTGCGGGCCAGCCTGGCAGACCCACCCTCAGAGTCCCTCCTCCAGCCTCAGGCTTTGGAGCCTGCCGAGTCGCTGGGAGGGTGACCACGGAGCCGCCATCCGCTGCACACACCTGGTGATGAGTTAGTTTTCCAGGCCAGCTTTCACCGCTATAGGTAGGGAAGCGGGGAGAAAGGTCTGGCAAGCAAGTAGGCCTGAGTGGCTCAGAGAAGAAGAGCGAGGGACCCCCAGACTCCTGAGTCACCTGAAGTCAGGCGGAGGGGCACTGTCACAGAGAAGCTGCAGCATCCAGGCCCAGCCTGGGTGCCCGTGCCCTCCAATGGGGGCAGCCGCCTTAGGCAAGGCCCAGGGTGCTGCACGGGGATGTGGGTTGACCAGGAGCCCGTGGGGTGGGGCCTCCTGACCCAGGAATGGCAGAGAGGACCTCTGGGTGGGAAGGTTCTAGATTCCCCAACTCCAGCCCCTCATATCCCAGCAGAGCTCTGGGCTTTCTCCCCACCCCTGTCCTGAGCCCTCTGAGCCCCGGCCCTCCTGCCGCCACCCCCACCCCACCACCACCACTTCCTGCTGGCCCCTGATTGCCAGAGGTTTGCCTTAGGAACAAGAATACTTCACTTTACTTTTCCTTTTTGTCACCCTGACCACCTCTGGTTCCCAGATACTCTAGACCGGGGCATGTTCAGCTGTTGCTTGATGGCGGGGACCCTGGGGTGATGCATTTTATAGCTTCACAGTGCCCGGCCCAGAGTGAACACCCAATCAGCATCCACTGAATGGATAAAGGAGTGTCAGGAGAACGTGGAGATGGGAGGATTCCCTGGAGGGGTCACATGACCTGTAGGGGTGGGGAGGTGGGGTGAGGAGGCCTCCTGGGGATGGGTGCCAGGCTGTGGGGAGGCAGAGCCGAGCCCTATGGGCAGAGAATGCCCTCAATCGCCTCTTCCCACAATGCATGATCAGGTGTGATTTACCGTTAATATCTGTGTGAGCCTTTTCATAAAAACGGGCCCACAAACGAGGAAATCATATGTGTGGGTCTAATTTTCCTGGTGATGGGTTCGTCAAATAGAATCTCGGTAAATGGAGGTGAGACCTCAGAGGCCCAGGCTGGGAGGCCACAGGAGGAAGAAGATAAAGCTGGGGCGGCTCCAGCTACGAGGTCTAAAGATGTGGCCCCCACCCCAGACGGAGCATCCCCAGCCCCCAAGCAAAAAGAAAGGTGAGGGTCCCTCGGGAGGCAGGAAATGCCTTCCCTGGGGCTCCAGGACCCTCACCCTTGGGGCCCAGCTTGTCCAATTCCCAGAGCAGGACTCCCACCAGACTAAATCGGCCCCCCACCCACCCCAGGCTTCAGCATGGCCATGAGCTTCCCAATCCAGGGGGTTCTGAGAGGGACCGAAGGGAAAGACATGCAGAGAGAGGGAGGATGGCAGTGAGCAGTTAAAGGCTGGGAAGATGAGTCATGGAGGACCTAGCAGGGGATGCCTGGACGAGCGAGGGCTCCAGGGCCACTGGCCGGACAGGAGTCCCACGCTTCTGGAATCACCCATGGCCCATGCCGGCTGCAGGGTCGAGTCTGGATTGTCCAATAAAATTTGGAAATTGGGATGGGGCTGGGGGCTGGGAAGGGTTCAGCTGACAAGGTCAGCTGGTGTGTCCTGAGTTCCTTGATGTGGGCAATGTGTCACTCTGGCTGTGGGACCGGGAAGTCATCAGGGCACCGACAGATGGGACCCCACATCCCACGGGCCCAGCCAGGGCCAGCTCCACACACCCGCTGCGCTGCTGGGAGGCCGAGGGCGTGCGTTTTACGCAGGGGAGGTGGGGGTGTTGCCGAGAAAAAAAAGTCATATTCCTACCCTGGAAATTCCATCTCAGACCCCCAAACCCAACTCCAAGGCTCTTTCACCAGATAAGGAGACCCCGTAGGACGAGCCTCCAGGTCCAAGCTCAGGCACTGAGGGCTCCTTACCCTGAGGGTGGGCCAGGCAAAGAGGACAAGGACAGAGGTGCCTTGGGCACCTCTTCCACGCAAGATGCCACGCTCTACTCCTTCAGGCAGTAACTCATTTGATCTTTACAGTGGCCCATGAGGTGGGTGTTTCCACCATGCCCATTTTATAGATGGGAGAACGGAGGTTCAGAAGGCCAAGAGAGTGGTCCAAGATAACACAGCTGGTAGGTGCAAGCTAGGACTGGACCCCGGGGCTGTCTGATGCTTTCAACCACAAACTGCACAGTGGGGAGGTTGACCAGAAGGCCTCAAAACATCTTGCTTTCAGGGGCAGCCAAAAGCTTGTCTCTGCTGGGTATCTTTACCCACTGTCCCTTTTTTCTTCCATCCCCAGGCTTCTAGCCCCCTCCCCAGCCCAGAACGCTGTCTGCTCCAATTAACACCTTCCATGGGTGAAGAGGTGGGTGGGGGCCAGGGCAGTGGGGTGGAGGGCTGAGATGAAGAAAATGGCACCCGCCCATCCACACCTGTGACCAGGGACCAGAGGAAGTTCACTGTGAGTTTACAAACCTCCTCTGTCACAAGAGCACCGCATGGAGCCACCCGTCACCCCTTAATTTACGCATGTCGCTTTCCAGAGGAAAGCCGCCCTGTGAGCAGCCAGTGGCGCTTCCCCCCTTGCCCACTTGGCAAAGATGTCATTTAATCACTCCCAGCAATGCAACATGCAGTTGCCGTGGCTGCAGTAGCGGCTGGCAGTGAGGAGGTGCCGTGGGCCTCCCCGACATGGACCCAGGAATCCATGGAGGCCTCCCCCGCTCAGGGCCCCAGGGGCCTCTGGGAAACCTGGAGAGCCCAGGAAGGGGCTACGTGGAAGGGGTACCTGGGGGAGGGGTGGCCAGAAATAAGGAGGAGGTGGAAGCAGTGGATGGAGGGAGCCCAGAGACATGCTGGCTTCCCCCAGCTCCCCACCCCTGGATGCCCAGGAGAGCCGGCATCTCCCATCACCTCCACCCTCCTCCCGGGGGCACCCTCCGACTCTCTCCCTCCAGACTCGCATGTCAGGGATCCCCAGGGTTGGGAAGAACCTCTCCAGCATGGCCTGGCACTGGCCATCTGGAGAAGCACAGGTGGAGCCAGCACCTTCCCCTGCGCAGACTTCCCCCAAACATGCAGGCTCTGAACAGCTGCTTCCTCTGCCTCGGACACCGGCCATCCCTGCTCCACTTGACCCAAGATGTCTCACCCACCCCATCTGGCTGGTCCCCCCAGTGCCCCAGGCCAGGCCTCCAGGACCCTCTTGTCCTACTGTCCTGCCCCTCTCTCCTGAAGGAGGGGCTCTCTGGTCATCCCGGGAGCTGCCTGAGGACGGGAACCATCTGTTTGTCATCTGTGGACCCCTGCCCGGGACAATTGGCACGTAGCAGAGACTCAATAAATCCCTCCAGATTGAGAGAACAAATGTGTGACTCCCCCCTCCCACGTGCACAGCCTCAGATAACCCACAGGCCAAGTCGATTTCCCAAAACATACCCCCCGGGTTCTCCTGGGCTGGCACCCTGCTGAGGGGACTCTTGTCCTGATACCACATCTCTCAAGGACCTCATGGGGAATTTAGCTGTAGGCACATAAGACCAGAAGGGGCTTCAGAGATAAACCAACCTCCCCTCCCCCGCCTCCTTAAGGGACAAGCAAACCAGGGCCCAGAGACCCTGGGTGACTTGTTCCAGGTCACCCAGCAGCATGACATCAAGCCTACAGTCACTCCCGTAATGTTTGTCTAGTAATTCCAGGAGCCCCAAAGCTGGGGAGACAGCCCCCAGCAAGCCCCCAAGAGGCTGGTCTCTCTGGCCCCTTGTGGGGTGCTCCAAGTTCCCGCCCCATCTCCCCATCCTGCCCCTACCTTGCGCTTCTTGGCACGCCCCTCGGCCTGCAGGGTGCGGGTGCAGCGCTGCACACACTCAGAGAAGCTGAGGTTGCTGCGGTCGGCGCTGTAGTCCAGGTCGGCCAGCCGCGCCAGGGACAGGATGTAGTTGCAGGCGATCCTCAGGATGGCCAGCTTGGACAGCTTCTGCCCGTACGAGTAGCACGGCACCTGGGGAGGGGGCACGAGAAGGTGTCAGGGGGGCTGCAGGGGGCCCAGCACCTGGGCCGGGCAATGGGGGCGGCTCACAACGGCTCCAGCTTCCACATGGCCTACTAGGGGATGCAGCCCAGAGAGCGTAAAGCAGGGCCTCGGCCTGCTTGTGTCATCTTTTTACACGCACACTGTCTCCGCTCAGCCCCTCGCAAACTCTGGGGGAAGCACCCGCGGGCCCAGTGTGTGTGCCCACGAGCCGGGCTGGATCCGGGCACAGAGGATCTCCAGCCCGACAGAGCTCTGCCCTCCACTTTCCCGGAGGAGCAATTTCTCTGCGAGCGGAGATGCTGTTTTCAAGCGCTGACGTTCTATCCATTCATTGATCCCGTCCATCCATCGCCATTTGTTTTGCTGGGCCCGCGGGGAGTCCCACAAGAAACAATAATTCGATTCCTGCCCTCAGAGAACTTCCACTTGAGAAGGATGTTTTGTTGTTTGAACAGAGATAGGTACCTAGGGCTCTGGGGACACTCAAGAAGGAAAGTACCAGGGCTCAGCTGGAAGGACCTAAATGTGGCTGGTTTTCTCTCTCTCTCTCTTTTTTTTTTTTCCCTTTTTCTCTCCTTTTTATATATATTTTTAGGAGGTACAGGGAATTGAACCCAGGACCTCGTACATGGGAAGCAGGCGCTCAGCCACTGAGCTACACCCACTCCCTTTTCTTTTCCCGTCTCTGCTCTCCTGCCTTAGTTCTTCCTTCCCACCCCCACCTTCCTTGTCTTTCTTTTTTTCTTTTCTCTATGTCCCCTAGACCTGGGGTGTTGTACACAATCGATGCATAATAAATACTCACAGACCCAACCAACCTTGACGTGTTTGTCAGCGATCCATGCCCAACCGGACACTCGCTAACCGCATGGGGACAGGTACGGGGTGAGTAGAAGGGGCCCCTCATTTTTAAACATTGTCCACCAGCGTTGGTGCTGCACGAGCACAACATGCCAGGGCCAGGAGCACCCTTGAGCCCAGGTCTGCACTGTCACGTGGAAACGTTACGACAAAACTGAGCTCCTGGGTGCCAAGCAACAGACCCTACTGCTGCCATGAGGCCCGCACCCCCCAAATGGCTGAATGGGTCCCTCTCACCCAGCCAACCAAGGCCCCCCAATTTCCCCCTCCCCCATGGCCCCCCAGGGTCTGTGCACAGAATCCATCCCACCAAAAGCACTGATGATCCTTCATCCCACCAAGAGCGGGACCCACGGGGCACACACACTCCACAAAGATTTACCAAGCAGGCCTCCACGTGCCAGGCACTGCCTGGGCCAGGGGCTCTCAACCAGGGGAAGTTTCGTCTCTCAGAGGGAGTGGGGAGAGGGGTTCCCGGCACCTCCTGGGTGGAGGCCAGGGATGCTGCTACACATCCGTCCATGCAGGGTTGGCCCCCTGCCCCAAAGAATGACCCAAACCAAACTGGAAACAGTGCCAAGGGTGAGAACTCCTATTCGAAGCACTGGGGGCGGGGGGCAAGCCCGAAGAAGACAGCTCAGCATAGAGACCCTAAATGCACCATCCGACTGTCCCTCACTCTCAACCTTGCGTCTGAGAGCTTGCCCTGACCTCCCTCTCCCACCCTAGGCCGGGCAGGCTGTCCGCCCTTCACAGGGACCTCACGGCACCCCTTCTGCCTTAAACGGGTGATTGATGCTCAACGAATGGCCAGTCTTCCCAGGAAGCTATGGGGGAAGAGCCACATCTGAAGAACCCAGCACAGGTCCCACCTAGAACAGTCTCTCAGCAAGGAATGAATGAATGAATGAATGAGTGAAGTCCCTCCATAGTCACTGGTTGATTCCAGATTTTTCTGAACTGGGTCCGAAAGCCTTTCCTCTCTCCAAAGTTGCAGACTGAGCAGCACCCCCACAAGCGAGGCCCAATGGTGCCGGGCTTAACGCGCATGCCTGTCGGTCATCTGCGTCCAGCTCCTGCCTCCCGCCCTCCCCAGGTCTAAAACCTGGGGCCAGTGACTTCATCTTCCTGAGCCTCGGTCTCCCCATCCTATCACACACAGACTGGCCTCGCAGGGTGGTGAGGACAAAACGAGGTGACGGAGACTCAACACAGCTCAGTCCCACTGCCACAGTCAGGGCTGGAGGACGTCCCCCAAAGATGGGATCCAGGGAGTTAAGAAGCAAGAGAAGCATGAGGCGTGGAATCGGTACCCCTTTCCTCTCACCTGCACCCCCGGGGGACGAGGGGTGGTCCCAAGGACAGCAGCCCAGGCCAGAGGTCTTTTTAAATCCTCCAGCAGCCAAGGAGTCACCCTCAACCGGAGTAGGGAGCCCAGGGAGAAATGCCTTCCGACCTCCAGCTCGCAGCCCAGGCCGCAGCTCCAACGCCATCCAGGAAAAGCTGGTGGGACGATGCACTTTGCTTGTTCCCTGTCAGAGAACGGACAATCCCGGGCCTCTTCCCCCACTGTGCTCCCTGCTGTTTTATCAGCCTGAACAGATAAATAAGGAGTGTGGGGCAGAAAAGGCTCCTGGGAGTTTGGGGGCAGAAGCAGGGGTGTTGGGGGTCCAGCCCAGCACCTCTGGGTCCCACCTGCTGGGGGCTGGGACTAGGCCCAGCTCTGGGACACGAACTGCCAGCACTGGGGGCCGGCCTGGGAGTCTTCCATCAACACCCAGCTGTTTGAGCTCTGGGCCCCAGCACAGCTGGGCTTTCTGGCCAGTGGGCAGCAGGGGGCTTGGGAGGCCAAGTTCAACTGCCAGGCTCCCATCGCCAGATGCTGCATCTCGGATCTGTCACTTTGCCCCATTGCTCTGGCCTCACAAGAAAGCCATCGACTGAGCACTTGTCCATCCAGCACTGTGGTAGCTGTTGCCCCATAGAACCTCCCCCCACAGAGGGGACCTATTGGGCCCCAGGTCACCCAGCCGAGACCTGGCTGGAGCCAGAAGTTCGTCCGACTGGTACCCAAGGAAGGCTCTCCCTGCAACTACCACTGAGGACCTCTTGCCTTCCCCAGGGTGGCTCCTCAGCTTACCTGGGAAATTCCTGATCCTCTTGGTCCCTCACCTCAAGATGCAGCCCCCAACAGCCCCCCAAAGGCAAAGCGGGGTCTAGGGGCCCAGTTCTGGGGGGTTGGAGTAGAGAGGAAAGAGCTAGTCTGAATTCCAGGCACTGACGGGGGCGCGGACCCTGGCAAGTGCCTCCACCTCTCTGGTCTGGAGAGGGGGACAACAGGGTCAGTGTCCTTGGCAGAGCCATGGGAAGCCAGGGCCCGTGCCACCCAGGACCCATGAAGGCTTATTCCCCTTCCTCTTTCCTCAGGGTGGGACTGGCCACTGCTCACCAGGCAGGAACGGACCCCAGCAAGGCCTGTCACGGGGCGGGGGGTCAGCCCTCACCCCCTGGATGAGCCCCATACCCTGAGCAGATGTGCACATAAGCTGCTGGGGGGGCAGGGCCCTGACACCCCACGGGGTCTAAGAGGGAGGGAGGGGCTGGGACACCAGTCTGACTTCACTGCGTGAGGACTCAGGGAAGAAGGGAATGGGGCCTGGGCCCCAAAGGCCAAGTGTGGGCACGGCCTGTGAGCCAGAGGTCCTGGCCCAGAAGGTTCCGCCAGGAGGCCTTTCCCTGCATCCCCTCCTTCTGGGACCCCGAACAGCCCCTTCCCGTGTGCAGCTGGCCAGTGGCACACGAGGTGGCCTGGTCACCAGCCCTGTACCTCCACCTCCCCGGCCCCTGCTCAGGCGCCCCACAGCCCCAAGGGCCTCTCCCCTCCCTTCCACCCTCCCTGCTCCCTTCTTGGTTGGAGGACGGTCGCTCATGGAGCAGCTCTGACAAAACAGGAGCCCGTCTAGGCGGCTCCAGGGTGTCACCTGGGCCCAGGAGCAGGACTGGCCACCAGCGTGATTCAACACCAGCCCAGGCTGCAGCAGCAGGCCCCAGGAGGCATACTGGGGTCTCGTGAAAGGCACACCAAAAAGAGCAGTGTGGGGCGAAACTGGTATAGCCCATTACACAAGCTTGCTGAACCTCAGTTTCACCGTGCGTAAAAATGGGTGCATGTGTGACAATGGCACCCATTTCGTTAAGTAGGCAAATACACATCACATACTTAGCCCAATGCCTGGTACAAAGTAAGCACCTGACAATAGTGCCAAATTCTCATTTCTGCATCTGAGAGCATCGCCTGGCCCTGAATCCATGGTAGATGCTCAAGCAAACTTCATTCCGCCCATGGCCCCTTTCCAAGCTTCGTGTACAAGATAAGCATTATCCCCGCTTTATCACTTTAGCAACTGCTGTCCATAGAGGGAAAGCAACTTGTCCATGGCCACACAGCAAGTACACAGCAGAGGCACAGCCAGGCTCCGACCTCCAGGTCCAGAGGTCTTTTCACTGTACCAGGAAGCTGCTCAGGGAGCAAGACCCAGACCCAGAATCAAATGCTGTGCCCCATCTGCTAAGCACCCATTTCAGGTGGAACACCATCACCCCTCCTTTCCCAAGGGCCCATCTCAACCAGTCAGACCTCATCCCTGATCCCCGGGCTGGATTGGGGGGCGTAGGGACGTGGGCACATTTTAAAGGTGGGGAGACTGAGGCACAGAGACAGAAGATGCTCCTCCAGGGCCCAGCGCGTTCCCCACAGGATGGGTGTCCTGGAGGGAGGGAGGGGCAGGGTAGGGGTGGCCTCAGCCCCTGGCTTTGCGGCCAGAGGGTCCCTGGCCATGTTTCCTTCCTTCTCTGTCAACAGACAGGTGCCCACTGGGGAAGGGACAGAATGGCACGGGCAAGAGGGGACAAGGCGGAGCCAGCACCTTGACTGCATGTTCACGTGTGTTCTCGGGCACACACCATGAGCACGTGGGTGTGCAGCTGTGTGTGTATGCACACCCTCTCCTGGAGGGCACTTGGGCTTGCCTTCTGCTCAGACACACCGGACTTGTCCCTTTCAGATGGGACCTCCCCTCTAGAAGGATGGAAGAGAAGGAGAGCAGGTTTCATGACCTTCTCAGAGCATCTGCCAATGCCCAGCCTCCACAGGTTAGGGAGACTGAGGACACCAAGAGGGATGGCAGCATGGGAAACCTTTGGCCAGGAAAGCATCATCCAGAAATGGCCATCACCTTCCCTTAACCCATGAGGTGACCTCAGACAAGTCTCCGTACTTCTCCGGGCCTCAGTTTTCCATTCCACAAAATGCGGCAGTCCAATCCCAACAGGGAGGAGGTTAGAATCAAATAAGGGGAAATTTTATTTTGAAAGACGTCAAAGCCAACAGACAAGTGGGATGTAGAAGAGCCTTCAGAAACTGTGATGTTGTCTCCTTTTCGGAACCGGAAGAGGCAGCTGGAAGGGTGGAAAGAGCCCAGAACTTGCCCTAAGTGCCAGCCTCACCCTGCCCTGCCCCTCTCAAGCCATGAGCTTCTGGGCACGTGGCCTCCCCAATCCGCGAGGGGTTGCAAGGTGAGCAGCTGGGGGGACATCTCTCTGCCCTTCTGTCCTCCTTCCGCCCTGGGCAGCCGGTGGCAGGATGCCCCACAGATGGCCCCTCCCAGGGCAGGAGACACAGGGCTGCTGTCCCAGGTGGGGCTGACACCTCCACTGGGCCCACTGCCCAGGGTCCCAGCTGGTGTGGCTGCCGACAGTGGCTCAGTCTGGTCTATGACAGCTGCCTGACCCTGCCCACTCAATCTCATTGACCTAATATCCCACCCAAACCCACGCTAGACAAACTGGTTCAAAAGTCATGAGACCTCTTGTCCCCCCAGGGTTCCATTCCCTTCCCCTTCCCATGGCTGGACAACTCCCCAGAGAAGAGTGTAGTCCAAAAAGAAGACCATGTTTTCCAAAACACTTAGCTGCAGCTTAAGCCCAGAAAGGTGGAGGAACTTTCCTGGAGTCACATAGCAGGTCAGCAGCAGAGAATGCAAAAAAAACACCAAGCCACAAAAACCTGACTCCCCAAACCACTCACACCTCCCCCTAGTCCTTCCCCATGCCCTGTGGGGGCTATGGGTGGAAGCAGTTAACACCTCCTTCCTAAATTTCCTATCTCTCTGAGAAAACGGGAAGTCTGGAACCCGAGGGCAGTGCCAGGCTGGTTTAAAGTGGACTGGTGAACTGCTCCTCCCAGGCCAGGGGGGTCAAGTATTTCCCCCACTGGCATACCAGCCCCAAACTGAGAATCCCCCCATCCACTCCAAAACTAGGCTCTGGAGAATCCCCAGAGGGCACCCCCAACCACCCAATTAGTCGGTCCCCTAATCAGAATCCCTGGGCCCAACCCTGGGGAAGGGGCGCAGGCTTGTAGCCCGGGTCCTTAAGGACCCGTGGCGAGGGGTGCAGAGCCCAGAAGCAACCTGTATGAACGGGGCTTCCCTGATGGGGAAGCTGAAAAGAGGGGCTACCGGGTTCCCTGGACCCCGTCCCTTATATTCTGGCAACCCCGGCACCGACCCTCCGCAGCGTCCCGGGTCTCGCCACCACGGACGGCGGCGGAGACCTCCGACCGCGCCAAATACCCGGAGGTGAAGGGTCGTCCCTTCCCCCTCGCGCGAGAAAGAGTCCTTGTTCCCCCTTCTCCACCACCCCCCTCCCACCGCACCCATGGGACTCCGGGAGACAAATGCCATCAAAGTGAACTACGACAGCGCTGAAGTCAGACGCTCAGCCGGGCGGGGGACGGGATCTTGGACGCTCATCTCACTTTCGGGACAGAGAGCCGTCCCGACGCGGTGGCAAAGGTCGTTTGCCCCTGGGCTTCCCTGGGACCGGGCCAGGCGGGGATCGCGTGGCCCGCACCTCCACCCTCCCACCCTTACCCCCAAGTCCCTCCGCCGACCCGGCCCCTCCCGGGCCACTTTCTACCCCAGCGCGGTGCGGGTGCGCAGCGGGGAGCCGGTACCTGCTTCCTGAGCGCCTCGAAGGCGGCGCTGATGGTGTGCACGCGCGTCCGCTCGCGGGCGTTGGCCAGGAGCCTGCGGGTCTGCTGCAAAGCTTTGATCTCTGGGGAGCCGGCTGGGGCTTCGCCCGGCCGTTTCCTAGGCGACGCGGCGGCATCCTGGGGGTGGCTGTAAATTACGTGTGAAATGGACGAGTAGGCACTTTCCCCCGGGCGCGCGGCGGGCGCGGGGGGCGCGCACAGCAAGATGCGGGGCCGCAAGCCGGGCTCCCGGAAAGGCTGCGCCTCGGGTGCCCCGGGTGCCTGGTCCCGGGGTTGCGGCGGTGGCGGCGGCGGCGGCGTAGGGAGTCCCGGAGCCGCTGCGCCCAGGGCGAAGCCCCGTTTCCGCGTGTCCAAGGTGTCGGGCGCCCGGGCGTCCCCACGCTCCCCGGCTGCGTCCGCGCCCCCACCGGGGGGAACGGCCGGCGCCCCCCGGGCTGGCCCCGGGGCCGGGGCGGGCTGCAGCCGTGGGGTCCGGTCCCGCAGTCCCGGGGTGGTGGCGGCGCCGGCGGTCTCGGGCGCTTCCAAGTCCAGGCGGAAAGTTTGAGCGCCGTTCGCGCGCCGCGCGGGCTCCTTGCCTTTCCGCTTGAGCTTCTTGAGGCCGTTGAGCTCCTTCATGCACACGGTCTTCCACGGCCCGTCCTCCAGCACCGGGAGGTGCTTCATGGCGCGGGGCCCGGGCCTCGGGGCCTCCCGCGCTCCTTTCCTCCCCCTCGCCCCGGGCAGCTGCGCCGCCGGCTCCGCGGAGCCTCCGGGCGGTGCGTTCCCGGCGCGCTCAGAGTGTCATCTGAAGTCGCGGCCGCGCTGCCAGCATTTCTGAAGCACGCCCGCTGCGCTCCATCTGTGTTTGTTTAGCCTCAGTTTACACAGAAGCCCGGTTCGCCAGATCAGTCAGCGCCGCCGCCCGGAGACCAGGCAGCCCCCGCCGCCGCCGCCGCCTCCCCGGCCTCGGCCGCCGGAGCCGCGAGCGCCTTTAAAGAAACAGGAAGCGTTTTTCAAAACAGCTGGGCGGCCGGCCGCCTCCTTTGTCCGCGGCCTCCCTGCCTCTCCCCCCACCCCAGAGCCCGGGCCCCGAACCAGCCTCCCCGCGCCCTCCCTCCCCACCCCCTCCTCCAGGCGGAGACGCTTCTCTTCTCCCTGGGGACCGTCTGCTCCTTTGCACGGCCGCCCCGAGCACGTGGCTTCTGGGCGCTTGGGCCCTTCCCCGGATCAGACACGCAGCCTCGGCTTTCCCCACCCAGAACCTTCTGACCCATCCCTCCAACCCCCACCCACCTCGCCAAACGAAGGGAAGAAA
>JAQZBX010060507.1:0-17295 GCA_029593785.1 Cabassous unicinctus | reverse complement strand
CAGAATTTTGTGGAGTCAAAAAGTATAATGATGTCTGCTGGCTCCTCCTGGTACTCTGGATACAGTTACAAAAGAAAGAGATGAGAGAAAGTCTTCAAATTTGAAACTTAAATGCCACATGAATGATATGAAAGTTTCTACATGTGCCTTGAAAGAAAATCTTGTCTCCTGGAGGCACAGATGTGAGAAATCTGAGAATCAAACCTAGACTCTCATTGTACAAGTAGCAGAATTGCAGAGGAAACTAAAATCTCAACCTCGCAAGGTTTCTGCAATTAAATTGAAGGCATTGATTGAAAAGGAGTGGAACCCCAAGGATTGCGATGGAGACATATGGGATGATGATAATATTGGGGGGGCATTGGAACCTTAAATTCTGCTTAGACTTTACCAGATAAACCTGTGATGGCCTGCCCAGTCGAGATCACACCTCATCAACCTTGTATCATCCAGCCTCCAGCCTGCCCCAGGGAGTCTGGATTCAATGCTGTAGCTCGAGGGGTTAGAAAGGGCTCTAACAGTTTGTTTGGGTGGCTGACTGAAGCATGGACCAAATGATGGCCTAGCATGTCTGATGTTGAGATGCCTGATTTGCCCTGGTATACAGTAGATGAGGGTATTCAAAGGCTTAGAGAGATTGGAATGCTGGAATGGATTTACCATTTGAGACCTTCCCACCACCGCAGGAATGTCCAGAGGACACAACTTTAACCAGGACTGTGAGGAATAAATTTGTAAGACTGACTCCATATTCTCTGAAGATTTCCATGACTGCTTTTCTCTGCAATCCAGATAGTACTGTAGAGAGGGCAGTAATGGAATTGGAATCTTAAACATTATGGGGATGATCAGATCTCAGTCCAGTAAAAGTCAAGTATCAGCAGTTAATCACCAAAGGCAAGTTGTGTGTGGCTAATGCAATGAAAGACAGAATCAAAGCAGCACACAGAATAGTCTGCTTTGCATGGAGTTATGGCATTGTCTAATAGATCTTCGGGTACCAGAAGTGAAATACATGAGCAGTCTACTAAATTTCTTCTGGACCTGTATAAGCAGAAGAGTTCTAGGTCGAGTGTACAAAACCCTAACTCAAATTATGGATGCAGAGAAGTATGGCCCCTTAATCAATTCCCAGGCATGAGATAGTTTACAGACCCAGAGCCCTTTCAATGAGGAGAAGGCCAGGTCCCCTTGGGAAAGGAACCTGTTAAACTGCCAAAAATTTATACTGTTAATCTTCCTCCCACATTTCCCCAGGGAGACCTACAGACTTTTGCCAGAGTAACTGTGCATTGGGGAAAAGGAAATGACCAGACATTTTGGAGATTATTAGACACTGGGTCAGAAGTCACATTAATTCCAGGAGACCCAAAACATCGCTGTGGTCCACCAGTTGGAGTAGGGGCTTATGGAGGTCACGTGATTGACAGAGTTTTAACTCAGGTCCATCTCACAGTGGGTCCAGTGGGTCCCTGGACCCATTCTGTGGTTATTTACTCAGTTCCAGAATGCATAATTGGAATAGACATACTCAGTACATGTCAGAATCCCCACATTGAATCCCTGACTTATGAAGTGAGGGCTATTATGGTTGGAAAGGCCAAGTGGAAACTCTAGAACTGCCCCTGCCTAGCAAAATAGTAAATCAAAAGCAAAACCAGATTCCTGGAGGGATTGCAGAGATTAGTGCCACCATCAAGGATTTGAAGAATGCGGGGTTGGTGATTCCCACTACATCCCCATTCAACTCTCTTATATGGCCTGTGCAGAAAACAGATGGATCTTGGAGGATGACAGTAGATTATCATAAATTTAACCAGGTGGTGACTCCAATTGCATCTGTTATCCCAGATGTGGTATCATTGCTTGAGCAAATCAACACTTCCCCTGCTACCTGGTATGCAGGTGTGGATCTGACAAATGCTTTTCTCTCAATTGCCATTAGTAAGGACCACCAGAAACAGTTTGCTTTTTGCTGGCAGGGCGAGCAGTATACCTTCACTGTCTTGCCTCAGGGGTATGTCAACTCTCCAGCCCTATGTCATAATATTGTCTGCAGGGACCTTGATCATCTCTCCTTCCCATGAAACATCATACTGGTCCATTATATTGATGATAGCATGTTGATAGGACCTACTGATCAAGAAGTAGCAAAGACTAGTTTTATTGCTAAGACATTTGCATGAGAGAGGATGGGGGATAAATCAAACAAAAATACAGGGCCCTTCCACCTCAATGAAATTTCTAGGTGTCCAGTGGTGTGGGGAATGTCAAGATATCACTTCTAAAGTAAAGGATAAACTTTCACACCTGACCCCTCCTACAACCAATAAAGAGACACAAAGCTTAGTTGCCCTCTTTGGATTTTTGAGACAACATAATCCTCATTTGGGTGTGCTACTCTGGCCCATTTACTCAGTGACCAGAAAAGCTGCTAGTTTTGATTGGGGACTGGAACAAGAGGAGGCCCTGCGACAGGTCCAGGCTGCTGGGCAAGCTGCACTACCATTTGGACTATAGGACCCAGCAGATCCAATGGTGCTGGAAGTTTCAGTGAAAAATAGAGATGCTGTCTGGAGCCTTGGCAGGCCCCTATAGCAGAGTCACAATGCAGAACCTTAGGATTTGGAGCAAAGCCTTGCCATTCTCTGCAGATAACTACTCCCCTTTTGAGAAGCAGCTTTTGGCTTACTACTGGGCCTTAGTAGAAATTGAATGCTTAACCACGCACCATCAAGTTACCATGAGACCTGAGTTGCCTATCATGAGCTGGGTATTCTCTGGCCCACAAAACCATAAAGTTGGGTGTGCACATCAGCACTCCATAATAAAGTGGAAGTGGTATATACGAGATAGGGTTTGAGCATGTCCTGAAGGCACAAGTATGTTACATGAGGAAGTGGCCCAAATGCCCATGGTCACCACCCCTGTCATGTTACCTTCCCTTTCCCAGCCCACAGCTTTGCCCTCTTGGGGAGTCCCTTACAATCAGTTGACAGAGGGTGAGAAAACTCGGGCCTGGTTTACAGATGGTTCTGCACAATATGCAGGTACCACCCGAAAGTGGACAGCTGTGGCACTGCAGCCCTTTCTGGGACATCCTTGAAGGAGAGCGATGAAGACAAATCCTCCCAGTGGGCAGAACTTCTAGAAGTGCACTTAGTTGTTCATTTTTCTTGGAAGAAGAAATGGCCAGAGGTGCATTGGTACACTGATTCATGGGCTGTGGCCAATGGTTTAGCTGGATGGTCAGGGACTTGGAAGGAACATGATTGGAAAATTGGTGACAAGGAGATCTGGGGGAGAGATATGTGGGTAGACTTTTCTGAGTGGGCAAAAAACGCGAACATATTTTTGTCCCATGTGAATGCTCACCAGAGGGTGACTTCAGCAGAAGAGTTTAATAATCAGTAGATAAGATGACCTGCTCTGTGGCTAATGCTCAGTCTCTTTCCCCAGCCACTCCTGTCCTTGCCCAATGGGCCCATGAACAAAGTGGCCATGGAGGTAGGGATGGAGGTTATGCATGGGCTCAGCAACATGGACTTTTCCCCACCAAGGCTGACTTGGCAACAGCCACTGCTGAATGCCCAAACTGCCAGGAGCAGAGACCCACACTCAGCCCCTGATATGGCACAATTCCAAAAGGTGACCAGCCTCCTACCTGATAGCAGGTTGACTACATTGGACCACTTCCACCATGGAAGGGGCAGTGATTTGTTTTAACTGGAATAGACACATACTCTGGCTATGGGTTTTTATTTCCTGCATGCAATGCTTCTTCTGAAACTACCATCCGTGGACTTAACAAATGTCTTAGCTACTGCCATGGCATTCCACACAGCATTGCTTCTCATCAAGGAACCCATTTCACAGCAAATGATGTGTGGCAATGGGCACATGCCCATGGAATTCACCCTGAATTCAGGGTGATGGTTTTCCATCACCCTGAAGCAGCTGGATTCATACAATGGTGGAGTGGCCTTTTGAACACTCAATTACAGCACCAACTAGGTGGCAATACCTTGAATGGCTGGGGCAATGTTCTCAAGCAGTCTGTGTATGCTCTGAATCAGCATCCTCTCTATGGTGCTGTTTCTCCCATAGCCAGGATTCATGGGTCCAGAAATCAAAGTGTAAAAATGTGAGTAGGAACACTCTCTATTAGCCCTCATGACCCACTAGGAAAATTTTTGCTTCCTGTCCCTACAACTTTAAGCTCTGCTGGTCTACAGGTTTTAGTCCCAAAAGGAGGAGTGATGCCACTAGGGAACACAATGATTCCATTGAAATGGAAGATAAGACTGCCACCTGGCCACTTTGGCTCCTCTTACCTGTGAATCAACAAGCAAAGAAAGAAATCACTCTACTGGCTGGGGTGATTGATCCGGACTATGAAGGAAAAATAGGACTACATCTACATAATGGGAGTAAAGAGTTTGCTTGGAATGCAGGAGATCCTTTAGGGCATCTCCTAGTACTGCAATGCCTTGTGATTAAATTCAATGGAAAATTGCAACAAACCAATTCAAGCAGGACTAACAATATCCCAGAATCTTTGAGAATTAAAGTTTGTGTCACCCCACCAGGCAAAGAACCACAGCCTGCTGAAGTGCTTCCTGAAGATAATGGGAACATGGAATGGGTAGTGGAGAAGGTAGCGATAGATAGGAACTTCGACCACATGACCAGTTACAGAAACAAGGACTGTAATAGTCATGAATCCTTCTTCCTTGTCTCATTATGAATATGATTGTATATGTACACAAAACAAATTTCTTTGTTTTCTTCCCCAGCCTTCTCCCTTATCATATGAAAAGTTGTATTAATTTCATGTCATAATATTTAAGGATGTCAAGTTTAAGAGTGAATATTACGCAAGGACTTGCACCCTTTTCTGTGGGGAATTAAAGCATTTCCAGATGTATGCAGGGGATTTAAGAGTGAATATTACGCAAGGACTTGCACCCTTTTCTGTGGGGAATTAAAGCATTTCCAGATGTATGCGGGGGATTTAAGAGTGAATATTACGCAAGGACTTGCACCCTTTTCTGTGGGGAATTAAAGCATTTCCAGATGTATGCAGGGGATTTGAACATTGTTAGGCAGAAATATATAGGTATGCTTGTCTGTTTTTGTTTTTACTTAGAGACTAAGTATGGTTTAGGGTAATGTGTATGGTTGCCGAGTTGCAAGGGGTGGACTGTGATGGTTAGGCTAATGTGTCAACTCAGCCAGGTAATTGTGTCAAAGTGTTTGGCCCAGCAAGCACTGGGATAATTGTAATACAAGAGCATTTATGGACTTTGATCACCAGTGAGTTTACTGCATATATGGCTGATTACATCTGCATCAATCAGTGAGATTACATCATTAGTGGGTGATGCTTTTATCCAATCAGTTGAATGCCTTAAAAGGGGAAGTGATTTCAGCATTAAGACAAAATTTCCCAGCTCATCACTGGACAGCCAACTTCCCCAGAAACCCATCAAGGACCTTTCATTGGACTTTCATCGGAGCCTCTGGTTTGCAGCCTGCCTGCGAAACCTGGACTTGTGCATCCCCACAGTCGTGTGAAAGACTCATAAAATCTCATATTATTGACAGATATCTCCTGTTGATTATGTTTCCCAAGAGAATCCTGACTAATACAAACATCATGTAAGCTGAAAGTACATCAACTGGTGGTGATCCTATGATTTTGCATTAGTAATCTCCAAAGCATTAAAAATTTAAAGTGATCCATGACAAAATTGAGCCACCTGACCAGGCAAAATGGCACATTACCACAATTCACAATATGTATTTGGCTGCTGAGGACCTTTCTCTGGGGTTCAATTTTCCCACAAACAACAGCTGTGAAATTTGTCGTTACGAATTAATTGACTAGAAGAAAATTTGAATTTTTACCCTATAATTAATTTATATTAATCTTCTAGATAGCACAAAGAACTTGGCCACATAGCAAAAACTAGAATCTGGGTGATTTCTTCTCTTTACTCATAAACCTGTGAATGGGTGGTGGGTACCATAATAAGGAGTGCCACAGAGTAGTAAAAAGAAAGACTCATCATTTTCTCTGTTGGTCACACTAGAATCAGTATTGGAGCCAATTTTTTGTGTGTCATTCATACCCTTGAATACTTTCAACTTCAGAAAGCTCCATGTCTCATCCATGTCATAGATGAAGTTTTCAGATTTGGTTTGAGGTTCTCCTTTGTCATTTGGGACATTTTTTCTGCATGTAACTGCAGTGGGAAGTATTGAAGCATACTGGGGATAAAAAACAAAACAAAACAAAAAAAAAAAAACCTGTTTCCCCTTCTCATGTGAGGTTATAAGTTTAAATAACAGGTTACAGGGTTGCTAGCACATATTCAATGATAAATATACTTTACCACATGGATGCAGGGTGTCCTCTCAGAATGCATGATCTTTCTTTAAGTGTCATGAATTTTTCATAATGGGCCATAATGTGCATGGTATTGGAAGTTGATGAAACAGTTGGTTCTTCAGGGTGCCCCTGGCCCCTCATTCACGAACAAACTCCACTATGATGCTCAGGGCACAGATGTGCTCTTCCCAATTGAGGGATCCTATCATGGCTGCTATTTAGATGACTTGGACTTTTTGCTGTTCAATAAGCCACATTTTGCAGGGATCATTCAAATCATGATGATGTGCAGCAACAACACTAAGGGTGGTTTCTACTTTCCACCTGGAAGACCACACTCAGAGATCTCCACAATAAATGCGTTGAAACCTTGAAGAAATGAACCCATTGTAAAGTTCATAGTGATGATAAACACTGAAAGAGACTGTTCCATTGGTATTCCAAGAGCAACTGCTTTTCTAGTTATGTTGAGATGATATGTGACATTGTGAAATTGTTTTACTTTAAATCTCTTCCATCTTTCTGTTAACATGAGCAGCTGAAATTCTCTTAAAAAGAGTTTGACTTAATGTTAGAACTCTCATATGAATTGGCAATGCTTTCATTGGGACAATCCCTGCGCAAATATTTTGGCAGTTTATATTAATGATATGCATAGTCATGTCTTGTGACTCTGGGTCATGTCCATCAGAAATTCTCCCATATTGTCTCCAAATGTATGGACAAGAATATTCATAACTGCACTATTTATAATTGCTAAAACCTATACTATTCACATACGCCTAACAGTAGAATGGATAAATAAGAGGCATGTTCTTTCATAATGTGAATGTATAGCCCACAAATCCATAAAAAAATTGGAATGGATTGCACAGATATGTGAAACAATGATAGCCAAAAGCAAAAGAGCATATATTTTCAAATTCATTGTTTAGTCAAAACAATGAATCTGTGCTCATAAAGATTATAGGAAGGATTACTTTTGAGGTTATAAAGTAAATAGCAGCACAATGTAGCTTGGGAAGTGTTCTAATGTGTTTCCTAATCAGGGTGCCAGTTGCAATGATTTCAGTTTGCAAAATTTTATCAAGAATTTGTTTGGTGTATGTTATTCAATATTTTTTTTTAAAAGAGCAAACAAATTTCAAAGTGCTTTAAACAAATCAATAGAAACAGATGTTTGCACACAGGATTGAAGAGTCTGATAATTAACCAAAAACACTCAACTTTCACTGTTACACCTAGATTGATACAGCTCCAAGGATTTCTGTAGGCAGAACTGCCATGGCACTTCAGAATTCATATCTAGTTGAATAAGTGGCCAAGATCATAAAAAAGCAATTATTGAAAAGAACTCACTGTTGATTGTTTCCCCAGCACAGGTCTCTAGAGGGGTGTTTTTGTGGCTGTCTCTTCGTCCATTTGGGTTAGTGGTTGTTGATGTTGAACACAATTCCACTCTGCTGACAAGCACTTTTCAGAAGGGAAGTGATATACTGTGTGCCAAAATTCATTATCAAATCATTTTAATAATTAGAGGTTTTTAGTTTTAGATATATACTCTAATTGTGGTTTGCCACAGCATAGTCTTAATTTATGCCCATCTGAGCCATGAATTGGGAATTCCAGTCAACTCTTTTCAGCAACTTCCCTATTAAAACACATGCTCTAAGAAACTAGAGATTCCAACACACTCTTTGGGGTGGTGGGCACATATATTTTCCCATTCTCATATTTCTAGTTTCCATGGTTTGCTTGGGTTTCTGATCCTCTCTCCATTTCCTCTTGGCAAAACCATCATTTCTTTAAGGCAGAAATCATTTTCCTAAGACTGTAAGGTCTGTGCAAGCCTTCACATGAGAATCATTTATCATGATATCCACTTTCCCAATAAGGGAAATTTGGGGAACAGGTGGTTGTGTACATGGATTAAACAAATGAAATTGGTAGAATACAAATACATATCAAGAAATAGTGAAGATAACCACTAAACTATTTTGATTTGCATATCCCTGGATTTATTCTTGCTGAAATTTTTTTTCTTTTTGCCTTCTTTTAAAAATATTTTATTAGACAAATTGTGAGCTTACAAAATAAACATGTAAAATGTGCAGAATTCCCATAGATCACCCCTCCACAAGAGCCTTACCTTGATGTAGAACATTTTTTACAGATTATGAAAGAACATGATCAAATAGTGACCACTAACTATGGTCCATTATGTACATTTGGCATATATTTCCATACAACCCCTATTATTAACATTATGTATTATTATTGTACATTTGTTATAGTTCATGAGAAAATTCTCTCATATTTGTACTATTAGCCACAGTCCATTTTCCACCACATAGTTCACTATATTATACAGCCCCATGCCTTGTACATTCCATCCAAAGTATGCACTGAGTGGCTGTCACTTTCATCACAGAGCTGTACAGTCATTGCCTGAGTAAACTTTTGAATGTTTTCCTTAGTCAAAAAGGAAAACTCCATAACCCCTAATATTGACCCTTAGTGTTGATATAGTACCTTCTTTGACACTGATGAAAGGCTATCACAATATTGCTGTTAACTCTAGTCCAAAAGTTACATTGTTTTTTTCCCATGCATCACTATATTGTTACCACCATGTAATCAAGACATACATTTGTTCAAGTTCATAAAGGAATATTTTTTTATTTATATTATTAACCACAATCTTCATCCAACTCCAGGTTTACTAGTTATTCAGTCCCTAGATTATTCTCTAGATTTCATTCAATTGACATTTACATCCCTAGACTACCCCTTTTGGCCACAATCCCATTTATAAACCAGCTGTATTAGTTATACTCACTAAAATGTGTTATGATGAACTCTATCCATTTTCACACTTTTACAGTCAAGCTAATTGAAAATTCTATATATATTAAGCATTAGTACCCCTTACCAGTCCTCATCCTGTCTCCTAGTAATCTATAGTCTAAGTTTTAAGTCCATGTGTTTCTTCTTCATATTTAGTTCATAATAGTGAAACCATACAATATTTGTCATTTTGTATCTGGCCTATTTCACTTAGCATAAAGTCCTCAAGGTTCGTCCATATTATCATATGTTTCCCAACTTCATTTCTTTCTACAACAGTATGATATTCCATCATATATATATAACACATTGAGTTTATCCATTCATCAGTTGATGGACACTTGGGTTATTTCCATCTTTTGGCAATTTTGAATAACACTGCTATGAACATTGGTGTGCAAATATCTGTTTGTGTCACAGTTTTCATTTATTTTGGATATATTCCTAGCAGAGGAATTGCTGGATCATATGGCAGTTCTATATGAACTATATGGATCTATATATGGTTCTATATGGATCTGAGGATCCACCAAACTCTTTTCCACAGAGTCTGCACCTTCTACATTCCCACCAAAAGTGAAGGAGCACTCCTATTTCTCCAAATCTCCTACAGCATTTATTGTTTTCTGGGTTTTTTGTTTTTGTTTTTTTTTTTCAGTAGTAGCTATTCTTTGAGGTCTGAGATTGTAGTTTTGATTTGCATTTTCTTTAAATTTAGTGATATTGAATAGTTTTTCTTGTGCTTTTTGGTCATTTCTATTTCATCTTTGGAAAAAAATGTCTACTCAAGTCTTTTGCCCATTCTTTAATTGGATTGTTTGCTCTTTTATCATTGAGTTATATGATCTTTCTATATATCATGGAAATCAAACTCTTATCAGATATATCATTTCCAAATGTTTTTTCTGTTTTGAGTGGGTTAACATTTCATATTCTTTTTTTTTTTTTTAACATTTCACGTTCTTCACAAAGTCCTTTGAAGCAGAATTTTTTAAGTTTGAAGAGGTCCCATTTATCCATTTTTTCATTTGTTGCTCATGCTTTGGTGTAAGCAAAGACCACCTACCACCAGGTCTTGAAGTTGTTTCCCTATATATTCTTCTAGGATTTTTGCATTTATTGTCTTTTATGAAAAAAAAAAGGTTTATTTGTTTGTTTTTATTTATTTATTTATTTATTCCCTCTTTTTTTTTGCACTCACTGTCTGCTCTCTGTGTGTTCTGTGTCTGCTTATCTTCTCTTTAGGCAACACTGAGAACTGATCCTGGGGCCTTCTGGAGTGGAGAGAGGTGCTCAATCTCTTGTGCAACCTCAGCTCCCTGATCTGTTGTGTCTGTTATTGACTCTCTTCTGTGTCTCTTTTTATTGCATCATCTTGCTGTACCAGCTCTCTGTGTGGGCCAGCACTCCATGTGGGCCAGCACTCCTGTGCAGGCCAGCAATCTGCATGGGCCAGCACTCTGCTTGGGGCTGTTCACTGCACAGTCCTGCTTGCCTTTCACCAGGAGGCCATGGGAATCACACCATGGACCTCATATATGGTAGATGGGAACACAATTGCTTGAGCCACATCTGCTTCCCTATTTCTTACTTTTAAATTTAAGTCTTTTATCCATTTTGAGTTAATTTTTGTATAAAGTGTGAAGTAGGGGTCCTTTTCTTTTCTTTTATTTATGGCTATGTCATTCTCCCAGTAATATTTGTTGATCAGTCAGTCGTGCTCCAGCTGGGTTGGTTTGACAGCCTTGTCAAAAATCACATGACTGTAGATGTTAGGGTCTTTTTCTGAAACATCAATTTGGTTCCATTGCTCTATATGTCTATCTTTATGCCAGTACCATGCTGTTTTTATCCCCGTAGTTAATATGATTAAAGTGTGGAAGTGAGTGTCCTCTAATTTCATTCTTCTTTTTAAAGATGTTTCTGGCTATTCAAGGCCCCTTAACCTTCTAAATAAATTTGATAATTGGGTTTTCCATTTCTGGAAAAAAAGGCTCATGTATTTTTGGGGGGATTATGTTGCATTTGTATATCAATTTGGGTAGAATTGACATCTTAATATTTAGTCTTTCCATCAATGAACACTGAATGTTCTTCCATTTATTTAGGTCTTCTTTGATTTATTTTAGCAATGCATTGTAGTTTTCAGAATACAAGTGCTTTATGTCCTTGGTTAGGTTTATTCCTGAATATTTGATTCTTTTTGTCACTATTATAAATTGAACTTTTTCCCTGACTTCCTCCTCAGATTGCTCATTACTAGTGTATAGAAACACTACTGATTTTTGCATATTAATCTTATATCCTGCCACTCTGCTGAAATTGTTTATTAGCTCTGGTACCTTCTTGTATATTTTTCAGGATTTTCTAGGTATACTGTCTTATCACCTATGAATAGTGGAAGTTTTACTTTTTCCTTTCCAATTTGGATGCATTTTATTTCTTTATCTTGCCTGATTGCTGTAGCTAGAACATTTAGGACTATTTTGAACAACAGTGGTGATGGTGGGCATCTTTGTCTTGTTCCTGATCTCATCATGAAAGCTTTCAGATGCTCACCATTGAGTGTAATTTTAGCTATGGCATTTTCATATATACCCATTATCATGCTTAGAATGTTTCTTTCTAATCCTATGTTTTGGAGTGCTTTTTATCAAGAAATAATGCTGGATTTTTTCAAGTGCCTTTTCTACATCAATTGAGATGTTCATGTGATTTTTCTTTGATTTATTAATCTAGTGCATTGCACTGATGGATTTTCTTGTGTTGAGCCACACTTGCATGTCTGGGATAAAACCCACTTGATCATGGTCAGTAATTCTTTTAATGTGTTGTTGGATTTGATTAACAAGTATTTTGTTGAGGATTTTTGCATCTATGTTCACTAGGGAAATGAGTTTGTAATTTTCTTTTTTTCATAATATCTTTAACTGTCAGAGGCGTCAGATAGAGATGGAGTCAGAGATGTGTCCAACAATCTATCCCAGGCAGGCTGAAAGTGGCTGCAGTTGTCCTGAGAATGTGAGGGAGCACTGTCCCTCTGCCTGCTCTGTCAGAGATGGAGATGGAGCCACAGATGTGTCCAATAATGTAGGTCATGTAGACCAAAATTGTCTGTAGTTGCTCAGAGAGGCTGGCACAGATGGCACATGCTTCCTCCCTGCTATAGGTAGGGCTGGAGACTAGATTTGGGCTGCAATCCAATGTAGGTGAAAAAAAGCCAGTCGCTACCTTCACTGTGAATTTCAATCAGCCTGAATCCCCCTCATGCTGGCAGCAGAAATAAAATGGAGGCTACCAGCCTCTTTCTGACTTAGACATTTTCAAACTTTAGCTGTTCTTAGGATTGGACTTTAGCCAGGCAAATTTACTAATCAGTAGATGAAATCAGTGCCCAACCGTCTCTTCCTTTCCCATTTTTGGGAAATGGAGCTTCCAGCTCCAGCCCAACAATGGCTCCCAAGTGACTTGCACCACCAGTGGAGGATGGGTGCTGGACTCAATGGCTTGGAGTGCTCTACTCCTAAATCTTCACTTCAGATAGGCAATCTCCTCTTTCTGTTCTTCCAAGGATTTTGCAGGATGATCTTCTGGTCTCCTGGGTTCCCCAAACTGGTGATTTAGATATCTGCACTGTAGTAAGAGGTGACTCTTAGAGCTCCTTACTCTGCCACCCTCTTGCCCCCTATCTATCCCTGGGTTTTAATAAGAGATAGTCCATGATAACTATTAAAATTCAAATATTATATATTTGTTGACAGTATAATTTTAAAATTCTATGAGAAGAAAATGAT
This sequence comes from Cabassous unicinctus, assembly GCA_029593785.1. Lineage (NCBI taxonomy): Eukaryota > Metazoa > Chordata > Mammalia > Cingulata > Chlamyphoridae > Cabassous > Cabassous unicinctus. The sequence goes on along the minus strand of JAQZBX010060507.1, from coordinate 4,260 downwards.
TGAAAACTTTGCAAAGTGTACAATAAAATCTATCTGGTCATCAATTTTTAACCTTATGTTACTTCATCCTCCAAATCATGAGAATCTTTTAAAAATACATTCCTCTAACCACCTTGAACAAAAGGGAATCTTTAAAATCAAAGCCCAGATGTAAAATATATTGTTTTATTAAAAACACTCTTCTGAATAATGTGTCACATATCTCTATATCTTGAAAATGATACTATTTCATTATCAAAAAGTCAAGAATGTTCAACATAGACCAAGGGTGAAGGTTTCTCAGGAATCTAAAGAAATACTTAGAGTGAACTAGAACCAGGTCAGCAGTATGTATATATATAAAGATATCTAGAAGATTTTTGCCAACTTTGTTAAGTATACATCAAGGTTGGGTGGTTTTAGATATAAATTATGAACAGTAAATATTATCAACCTCATTTTATTTCAGTCACCATGCTGACATGAATTCATGGCTTGGAATATGAGAAAACTTGGCCACAAGGAGAAAATCCATTGAGCATCAGAGAACAGTATCCAGGAAGCAGCCAACATAGAGGTTTCTGTGGATGCTGGGGGTCCAGGGCTTAGGCCTGCCTCCAATTATAGATTCTCTGTTGTTATCAGTTTTACATATTGAATTTTAGTTGTTTAAAGAGCACTCTCCTTAATCTGTTTTCTTCAAATAGGACATTTAAAGACAGTGATCACACCTTTTCCTCTTATTGTCATGTGAAGAAAGAGATGCACATTTTCTGAAATTATCCCCACATCTAAGTGCTAAAAAGGCAGAAAAGGGCTAAAACTTGGTCTTCTTACACTGATCTACCTATCTTAGAAAGTTATATATTCATTTTTCTGCTTGGGGATACAATTACCGAGGGGAAAACTGATACATAGGGAAAAAAATCACATTAAACTATGACTAAATGGAATTGAATACAACCATAAGCAAGTTTCCTTATGCCCAAAAGTGTTAAGAAGCTACATGGGACCTTTACATCAGTGAAAACAGAGAAATTAAATATTATCCATTGCTAGATTTATATCAGTTTGTTCCTGATTTTTGCAGACAGTGATTTGAAAATAAGAATAAATGAGGTATTCCTTATAGTAACTTGGATTTATAGAAAGTGTATTATATCTGCACAGGCATCTGCTCTAGAAATCCACTTCCATAACTGCTGAACACAATACATTGTCTACAAGCAAATTCCTAAAAATATCATTTCAAAATATAATTTCCCCAATAAAGCAATCCTCCAAATTCACCAGCATCATGGACTTACCAATTCTTTATGTCATTCATAAGTGAATTTTAAGGCAATTTATGTATGCATGATATGGTTTTTTAACACCACTAACAATAGCTGGAAATATTCATAGCTAAGAGTATTAGTTTCCATTTTGTTTATTGGAAAAAAATAAGATTACTTGTTGACTTCAGATTGGTTTAGTGTTCTAATGAACACAATATTTATCGAGAAATATATACTTTGTCACCAGTATCCCAAATTGAATTACATGCTAATGTAGGAAATGAGATGAAAATTATAAAAGGAACCCTCATAAACAAAATCAAGCAAACATTGGCCTGAAGTTGAAAGAATAGTGTCAGGAAATGTACTCAGAAAACACCTTGCCATAACAGAGAGGAAAGACTCTTCATTCTAGAGAAATTTCCATGAAAATATCCAGTGATTAATGAAATGAGGAAACTCTGAGTGACCAGAAACACTGAGAGCATTATAAGAAAGAACCAAGACAAGATAGGATTCCCATAAACACAAGATACCATGTTGACATAGAATCTTCAGTCTTAAAGGGATATTACAGATAAATGATATTACTTGTAGGAACCTGTATTTAACTGAGTTCAAATTTTCACTGATGCATGTTTTAGTTTTCCTAGAAATATTTCGATATACTATTCTTTCCATTCATAAAAGCCAATTTAGGGGAAAACACACATGCTGCTTCCTATGTCAATCTTCCCTTTTCTAAGTCCCCATGAACTTATATTCTGTTTCCTACCTGTTGTCTCAGAGAAAAGGCTTTCATCTTTCAGGAATTCATCCTTTCAGTGACGAAAATGTGATGAAATAATGTTTATAGTAGTTTAGAAATAAGTACATGTGTCATTTTGTGTACAAATAATTTATAAAAAGTACAAAAGTCCTCAAGTAATAAAAAATTTCTAGAATTTGTAGGTGAAAATTAAAAATATACATTATTAAATATTATAACTTGGTGAAAAATATGTTTCCTTCTTTTAAATTAGAATTAAGACAGAAGGGGCAAAAATTTCAAAGCATGAAAAAGAAGCTAATGACCCAAATGTTAGAATAAATTTATGAAGGAAGCTAATTTGAATGACTTGTGCAGAGAAAGGAATAGATTCTTCACGTTATGAAATATGTATGAAGGTGACCTGAAGGTAAAAGTAGTGATAAACCTGAAGTGGGCAGGAAAATGGAGAGTTAATTCTGACATTTAAAACAAAAACAAAAAAGGAAGATAGAAACTTTGCTCCTGAAGACACTGTCCAGATAAATCCCTCAAGCCTGCTGTTATTTATATATACTGCATTTTTTAACTAATTTTTTTTTAAATCTCTTAAAAGATACTTAGATTACATAAATGTCACAAAAACACGGGGATTCCCACATGCCCCACTCCCCATACCTCCCACACCCACCCACATAAGCATTCTTCATTAGTGTGGCCCATTCATTACAATTGATAAATGCATCCTGGGGCTTTGTCAATGAGCATGGACCATAGTTCACATTGTAGTCTACATTCTTTCCCACAAAGTTCTGCATGTTATGTGGTGATATAAAAGGGACTATATCTGTCATTGCAATGTCATTCAGGATGATTCCCAAGTCCCAATAAAGTCTGTATTAAAACTGTTTTTCCCTTTCCCTGCCCCCAGAGCCTCCAGTGGTCACTGCCTCCACATCAATGTTGTAATTTCTTCCAATGCTAGAATCACAATATGTCTACAGTAGAATAGCAGTAAGTCCACGCTAATCCATAGTTCATTCTGCAATCCTGAGGATTCTGCGATGGTGATGTCCACTCTACCTCTAAATGAGAGGAGGCTTTGATCCCATACAGCCAATGGATGGGACTCTCTTGTTATCATTGTTGACTCTCTCATTTCCTTAGTATAGTCATTGTCAATTCTCACCTTCTTGTTAGTTATACTTGATAAGTCCAATGAACTGGAGAGTAGGTGTTGCAACTCCACTGAGGTTCTGGGCCCAGCCGGCACATGGATAGCCCAAAGATTCCACTCTCTTGGATGTGCACCTACAAACTCAGCACCAAGTAAAGGTTTAAATAGAAGGGACAGATAAGGCATGTGTAGGGAAGCTATAATTGAGTCTACCTCTGTCACTCTCAGAAGCACAAACTCCAAAGTAGGGCCCATAAGCAAGCACCAAACTCTGAAGCTATCTGCCCTGACCACAGGACCTGGGTGCCTGCAGAGCCTCCAGGAGCCCCACCACTTGGGGTAGTATACACTTTAGCAGTCTATGAGGTCTTGCTGAGAGTGCATAAGATTTACCTCTAGGAGGAACTCTCAATTCACTTTGAAGTCTCTTAGCCATATAAACTCATTTGTCTTTAATTTTTCCCCCTTTTATCTGAGATCTTTTTCCAGTTGCATTGCTAGTTGGTGCGTGGCAGCAATCCCTTAGTGTAAGGGAGGCTCAACTCCAAGAGTCATGTCCCACTCTAGGGGGAAGGTAATGCATTCACATGCTGAGTCTGGCTTAGAGAGAGGCCACATTTGAGCAGCAAGGAGACACTCAGGAGGCAACCCTTAGGCACCCCATAACAATAGGCTAAGTTTCAATTTCAAGAGCAAAGATTAGTAAGGCTAGTCATCAATAACAAGAGCCCATCAGTGGATCATCTTCCTTTGCCAGACACTGCCCCTATACTTGGGGGACTGTTGCTGCTCCCTTGGAGAATGTGGCAGAGCCCTACCAGATGGGAATTCAGTTTTCTTTCATTTATATTAAATGATTCTCCCCCCACTTTGACCATGCTCCATGAGCATTTGAACAACTTTATATATCTTTTATGTTTGTTCAGGTGAACTTCCTCCCATGCACACCCCATTACTGACATCCCCCACCAATGATCCTCTTCTGCCCCAGTTGTAAACCTTTTGTGATCCAAAGCGTCTTTAAAGATGAAGCCAATACAATAGCCAAATACAATTAATAAGAAAATGAAGTAATAATG
>JAQZBX010060506.1:0-17273 GCA_029593785.1 Cabassous unicinctus | reverse complement strand
TGTAATACCACATGGATGGGGAATGGATGTGTGGGGTGTTTTGGGGGGTGTGGGTGGTGGGGAGCATGGGAATCCCTGTAGTTTCTGAGTAATATTTGGGTAATCTAGGCACCTTTATAAAATGTATATATATATATAATAACATTTATGTAAACAAATGCACATATATGCATATGTATTTATATATCATTTTACAAATTAAAAAAAATTAAAAAAAAATATGTTTGCCTTTCTGATATAAAGTAAAATAAAACAAAAAATGTTAACACATTTCTTGTGGGGTAAGAAAGGAAGCAGCATGATAATAACAATAATAATAATTGATTATTTACTAGGCTTTGTAGTAATCAATTTCTATACAATATTTCATTTATTCTTCACAGCAATCATTCAGGGCAAATATTAATATTATTATTGTTGTTAATATCCATTTGAGAGAGGAGGAGAATGAGGCACAGAGTGGTTTAATGACCTTCCCAAGATTGCCACCCAGAGTCTGACTGTAGCCTGCAGTTCTAACTATTATGCTCTAGATTTTACCATGTAGGAGTGATAAGTTTTGACTAGGACTCTAATTTGAATTCTCTTAATAACTTTGGGTTTTCTATCTCATATACATCAATTCATATGACCCTAAAAGTCCTTGAGAGTACTATCCTGAATCTTGTAAGGCATGCACAAAACACTTATCTAGAAATTTGGATTGGGAATGTTCCTACTATATTTAGGGCAATATAGCAAGAATTTCACATAAATGGAAGTATCTAAGTATCTCCCACTCAACTTAGTATTAGAAGAATTATATTGATACTTCTATTGGGTCTTAATGTAGCTATCAGTAAGCATCATATATATTTATTTCTCTATCTCTCTCTATATCTCTCTCTATCTTTATCTCTCTCTCTGTTTCAATTTCTATCTCTATATGTGTTTACTGCATAGGAAATATGGCTAGCAATATTATAAAATGTTAACCATGGTGATTTCCAGGTAATTCAGCTATTGGTTGATAATTATTTTTCTTTTTTATACTTTTCTGCATATAATTTTAAAAAGTGTATGAGCTGCTTGCATTTAAATATATATGAACATAACCCAATAATTATAAGAATGTGTTGATGGGGTCATAATGAATAAAGATGCAATTTCTATGACACTAATAGAACAATGGGTGGGAGAGGGAATGGTTATATAGGGGCAAAATTTCTGTATATTATTGAAATTAAGTTTGTATTAATCTGAACTAGAATGTTGTAAGTTAAGATGCTAATTATAATCCCCAAAATAACCACTAAGAAAATAATGGTTTTCTTATTTTATAATAAGAAAAAATATATATGGTAAGAGAAACAACATGGTAATTAAAATGTTACACTAGTAAATATCTCTTTAACACAAAGGAAGGCAGTACACTAGTAAATATCTCTTTAACACAAAAGAAGGCAGTAATGGAGGAATACAGAAACAAAAAAAAACATCAGACAAATAGAAAACAAACAGCAATATGATAGACAAAAGCCTTCCTTATCCAAAATTGCATTAAATATGAACGGATCCAACACTCTGATAGAAAAGGCATAGATTGGCAGAATTGATAAATGTATATAATCCAACTATGTACTGAGACAAAATACACTTTATATTCAAAGACACAAATAGATTAAAAGCAAAAGAACAGAAAAAATGCCAAGCAAACAGTAACAGGGAGCTGAGGTGGCTATACTAATACCAAACAAAACAGACTTTAAACAAATGTATTTTCTGGGGAAAAAAAGGACAAATTATAATGACAGAAGGGCCAATCCCCATCTGGGAGACATAATAATTATAAACATGTATGCACCAAACAACATAGCCACAAAATACATGAAACAAAAACTGACAGAACTGAAGGAAATAATAGACAATTTAACCAAAATAGTTGGAGACTTCAGTAGTTCATTCTGAATAATGGAAAGAATAACTAGATATAAGATCAACAATCAATAGAAGATTTGAAAAATGGTTTAAACAACTAGACCTAACAGACATCTAAAAATCACTCCACCCAACATTTTTTCAATAATAATATATTATGTATAAATTCTATATTCAAGTCTGAAATTTCTAGTCTCCCCCTGTAATGTTTCCACTGCCTTTTCCTTTTGAACAGTCATTGCTTAAACATTTTACACAATTCCAGCTATCTTTACATCTATTGAATACTTTTAGCTTTCCAAAACTCACCATAACTTTATTGTTTGATCTTCACAATGTTAAACAGGTATTTACAGGTTGTAATCACACCACATAACAGGTAAGGAAATTGACACCCACTGTTTGTAAGTGGTAACATATTTCTTAAGGCTCTTGGTTTCAATTGTAGTTCTTTAGTCATGTGAGTCACCTTCTTTAAAATTCTAAACTAAAATGGACTGAATGCCCAATTCCTGGCCTATAAGGATCTAGAACTCTTCCAGTAATGTCAATGATTCCTCAACACCTTACTTCTTCATAGTCCTAGCTATCTGGGGCTCCTCCATAGTTCATGTTTTCTACACTTTGTCTTGCATCTGTCTGGATGAGAAGATCTTCTTTGGCTCCCCCTAAATTCATTTGTACTGCATGTTCTGTGAGTATAAAAATTAAATCTTAATTACATGTTCTCAAAAACCATGAAAAGTTTTGAGAAACAGTTTCATTCAGAATCCAGAGTAATTCTTGTTAAAGTTCCCATTCTTCATCCCATTTTTGTATTCAGTGTTTCACATACTCCATGACTTCCCCTCAAACTCTCTTCTCCTATATCAGTCTTCCTCATACTCCCCTCACCCATATCAATCTAGGCAGGGTATGTTTTTTACTCTTTTATTATGTCCTCCCTGATTCAGCTTTTTTTTTTTAATATGCAACATTTCTATGTTTACATTTCTTTTCACCTATTCCCAGAAAGCAGGACAAATAAAGAAAGCCCTGAAGCTGACTTTACAGACATGATTTGCAACTCATTTGGATGTAGATATAGAGAAGATGGGAATACCCTGCAGGATGGGCAGGAAAACTAGGAAATAGAGGAGATAAATTTCAATAGAAATATCAAAAATACACATATGATGTCCTATTGTTCTTGAAGGGCAATAGTTGTCTGACTTTAGAGATGGGGGTGACAGAGATTTCAGAGGGGCAATTACTCACCTGTGATGTATAATTAGAATAGTCTTTGGTCTACTCTAAGAGGATTACTTGTGAGATTGCACACACTTTCTTTAGTAGGAGCATGATATCCTCTTATTCCTGATTAATACTGTGGAAGCACATTTCTACCCAAATGCAGGCCTCTGAAAAAGTTTAAATATTTCCCATAGCCCATAATTATATAATGATTAGACATAATAGGTACTATGAGCTGGGCTCTTTACTGCAAGGTACATATTATTCCTCCCCATTCAGATAATGACACTGAGGCTCAAAGACCTTCAATGCTTGTCCAAGTTATCCCACCTAATAAAGGGAAGGACTTGAATTTGTGACACTGAATTCTAAAGTCTGTGCTCATTTTACTTTTCATCTCACAAACTAGAGACTATAATTGAAAATGAAATGTTAGTGTTGGACTCAACCTTCAGAAATATCTAGTCCATTTTCAATGGCAAATTTAGAAACCCATAGAAGTTAAATGACTTATTCAAAGTCACATGATAAGTTGTTAGCATAGATAGAAGAATTGCCATCTGAACACCATACATTGGGCTATGAGATGTCTTATTTTGCTCTGCAAATGATTTTCATGTTTTTGCCTTCTTTTCTCAACAAGATTTCAAGCTTTCCAGGGCAATATTGTCTTTTAGTATTTTCTAATGCCACCACCTCCTCTCCCAGTGTTTATCTCAAACAATCAGGCCTAATTGGAATATTAATTTACATTTCCATAGTACTTTCCAGCAGTTTCTTAACAAGGACACTTTTGACATTATGGGCCCCAACATTCATTTTTGTGGAGAGCTTTCCTGTGCATGGTACCACATTTAGCAGCTTCTCTGATCTCTATCCACTAGATTCAGTAGCAATCTTTTCTTGTTTCCTACCACCAGCTGGGATGACCAAGAGCATCTCCAGACATTGCCAAATATCTCCTGGGGGATAAACTTTCCTCTGGTTGAGAATCTAAATTCAGTTTGCAAAGGTTACTTAAAATGTTTAATGTCTTTTAGAATTCGTATTATTCTTACAACAGTCCCATAAAGAAGTAGGGTGAATATGACTGTCACCATTTTGCAAAAGAGGCTTTGGGAGACTAATAGCATATGAAGCCAATCAACACATAACTTGACAGTCTTTTTTCTACTTAGCTCCTATTTCAACAAAGATAAGCACAAAGAGGTTTCTGGATAACCATCATTAACTTTAACAATCTTTTTTTCTTTTAAATATATATTTAATTTTTTTAAAGATACTTAGATTACATAAATGTTACACAAAAAATATAAAGATTCCCATATGCCCTGCTTCCCATACCTCCCACACCCTCTCACATAAACAACATCCTTCATTAGTGTGGCACATTCATTACAATTGATAAACCCATCCTGGGGCATTGCCACTGAGCATGGACCATAGTTCACATTGTAGTTTACACTCTCTCCCACACAATTCTGCAGGTTATGGGAAGATATATAATGGCCTATATCTGTCATTGCAATGTCATTCAGGATGATTCCCAAGTCCTGAAAAAGCCCCCGTATTACACCTGTTTTTCCCTATCTCTGCCCCCAGAGTCTCCAGTGGCTTCTACCTCCACATCAATGTTGTAATTTCTTCCATTGCTAGAATCACAATAAGTTTATAGTAGAATACCAGTAAGTCCACTCTAGTCCATAGTTCATTCCCCAATCCTGAGGTTTCTGGGATGGTGATGTCCACTCCACCTCTAATTGAGAGGGACTTCAATCTCATGCAGCTGATGGATGGGATTTTCTTGCTTGCAGTTATAGGCTCTCTCATCTCCTTGGTATGGTGGTTGTCAATTCTCACCTCCTTCTTAGTTGTTCTGGGTGAGGCCATTGAACTGGAGAGTAGATGCTGCAATTCCACTGAGGCTCAAGGCCCAGCTGGCACACGGACAAGCCAAAGATTCTAGTCTCTTGGACATACACTTACCAACTTCAGCACCAAGTATAGATTTAAATAGAAGGGAAAAATGAGCCATGTGTAGAGAAGCCATAACTGAGTCTAACTCTGTCACTCTCAGGAGCACAAACTCCAAAGTATGGCTCACTGGCAAGACACCCAACTGTAGAGTTATCTGCCCTGACCATAGGACCTGGGTGTCTCCAGAGGCCTCAGGAGCCTCACTATTTGGGGTAGTATTCACATTGGAAGTCTATGAGATCCTGTTGAGATGTGTGTAAGCGTTACCTCTAGGATGACCTCCCTACTCACTTTGAAGTCTCTTAGCCATATAAACTCATTTGTCTTTACCTTTTCCCCTTTTTATTCAAGATCTGTTTCCAGTTGCATTGTCAGTTGGTGCTTGGTAGCAATCCCTCAGTGCCAGGGCAGCTCATCCCTGGGAGTCATGTCCCACACTGAGGGTATGGTAATGCATTCATATGCTGAGTTTAGCTTAGAGAGAGAGTACATTTGAGTAACAAGGATGCTCTCAGGAAGCAACTCTTAGGCACCCCACAACACTAGGCTAAGTTTCAATTTCAAGAGCAAAGGTTCAGAAGCATAGTCATCAATATCAAGGGCCCATCAATGGTACATCCTCCTTCACCAGTCATGCCCCTGCACTTGGGAGACTGAACTTTAACAATCTTTTAAGACAAGTGTCTGTGTTTGTTTGTTTGTTTTTAAACTCTTGAAACCTCCATCTTTTATGTTCCAGGATCTCACATACCTGATTCTTCTTCAGCTATGCAAGGTAGGCATTTTACTCTCCATTTTACAGATGAGGAACTTGAGGTTTAAGAGAGATGAAATGATTTGGCCCAAACAATGAACTGTTTAAGATGTTTAATCACTGAATTGCCTTCCATATTTCAAGAAGGAAGAGGCTTTGTCTTTTCCTTAATCATCTCTATCCCTAGTAGCTAGTACAGTGTGTGGCACATAATGGCTCTTTCATAAGTGATAAAGGAAGGAAAAGAGGAAGGAAAGAAAGGAAAAAGAGATTCAAATCCAGGTCCAATTAAAAAAAGTATTCTTCCTCCTTTTCCATAGTTCTTTACAATCCAAATTCCACATATGAATATTGGCCAGGTCCCAGTGACCTAGGAGGGCACTTCTGATTGGAGAGGATTAAAGAATGAAGGGTAGAGTTAGGAGAACAGTGGGCCTGGAAGCCCTCCATTTGGCTTGGCAACCATGGAGGTGGTATAGCCTGTTCAGGGGAGGAGGTCCAATCCCAGTGTGACTCATCATTTGAGTTTTAAATAGGATGAATTCCATTAAAATTATAAATGACTTTTACAGCAAACCCCTGACTCCATTTCCATGGAAAGGCTGTTTGAGGTTCTTCTCATAAGGATCCCTTCCCAAAGGCAGGAGGGATACATACAAACACTGCCTGTTGTATGTTTGGCTCCAAACTCTTTCTTTCAAACCTATTTCTCCATTTTATTTTCTGGTTGATTCCCACTGCTACCAGGGCCAGCTGCTCCCACAATATGTTTGTAGCAGCATTCCTGGCAAGCTTTGACTCAGAAAGTGTGTCCTGTTTATGGCCTTTCCAGCTGACTGCATGCTTTAAAGCTAACCCAGCCCTTGGAATCAGGAGAACACAACCTCCTGCAGGTATTGACCTGAAAGATGAAAAAACAAGAACAGACATGAAATCTTTTTCCTTATCCAGGTTTAAGTTGAAAATAGTGGGATAAAAAAACAATTATGACATTCACAGTTTCACATTAACACAATGGCAACAACAATATCTTGGAACTTTTTTTTAATGCTTAAAAATAGCAAACCATTGCAGAAGAATTAGCTGGCAGAATCAAGGGATGAGGGACACAATTGGTCCCAGTTCTTTCTAGCCCAATCAATCAGACCAATGAATTTAGACTCTCAGTGGATCAAGTCAAATTAGCTCAAGCACACAAAAAAAAGAATTTCTTGACTCCTTAACTGAAAAATCCTGGCCTTTGTAACAAGTGGATGTAGGTACAACATAATGTCAGCATTGTCATCTGTCTTGCGCAGCATGCAGTTTGAACTCTGGCTAAGAAAGAAAAGAGCTTTCTTCCAAATTTCATATCAGTCTCCCTAAAAGGATTCCAAATGGCCTGTGGGTGACATGCCCACTCCAGTACAAATCATTGACTTCACAGGATTTGGTTGATGGCTTCCCTAAGTCCACTCTGGAGGTAGGGAATGTGAGGTACCTTGATTGATATTCTCACTTGAACACATGGGGTAGAGCTCCTGAAGGGCTCATTCAGTTGCTTATTCAAAGGCAGAAATCAGGGAGTAGAGTTGGGTCTCATAGTTTCATGTGAACAGAATGTTCACTATAGTGCCTCCATACAGACCAGAGCTCTTACACTTCTGTCATCAGAAGCAATCTCTTTTCCCTGGTCCTTCTCCTTTGAAGTAACTACATCACTAGTAGAAACATACTTCTTATTGGCTTATCTACTTTTAGGTCTTACTCAGTAGGAATAGTGGCTTCCTTTTTATTGGATCAACTATTTCATCTTTTCTTGTGAAAGGGAATTTAGTAACTCAAGATTAGAACAATTTTGCTCCAAGTGGACATCCAGTTCTCCCAGCATCATTTGTTGAAAAGACCATTCTTTCCTCAACTAACGTACTTGGCATTCTTGTCAAAATCAGTTAGACATAGATATGTGGGGTTATATTTGAACTCTCAGTTCTATTCCATGGACCCTTACCTCAGACTACATACAGAAATTAACTCCAAATCAGTCAAGGACTTAAACATTAGAGCTAAAACTATAAAATGCCTCGAAGAAAACAGAGGAGTGGGGGGAGGCTTCATAACCTTGGATTTGGTAGTCATTTCTTAGATAAGACCCCAAGAGAAAAAAATAAATAAAATGGACTTTGTCAAAATAATAATAATGGAAAAAAAAACTTTTGTATGTGAAAGGACCACTATCTAGAAAGTGAAAAGTCAGCCTACAGATTGGGAGAAAATAATTGAGAGCCATATATTTGATGAGGATTTAATATCAAAAACATTTAAAGAATGGTTACAACTCAACAACAAAAGGACAAATAACCCAATTTTTAAAAGTGCTCAGAACTTCTTTAAAGAATATATACAAATGGCCCATAACCTCAAGAGAAGATGTTCTACCTCATTTGCCATCAGGAAAATGTAAATCAAAATCACCATGAGATACCACTTCACACCCACTAGGATGACTATTATTAAAAACAAAACAAACAGGAAAAGAAAATAATAAGTCCTGGTGAGAATGCAAAGAATAGGAACCCTTATACATTGCTTGTGGCATTGTAGAGTGGTGCTGCTACTGTGGAAATCAGTTTGGCAGTTCCTCAGAAAATTGAAAATAGAATTACCATATGACTCAGCAATCCCAACTTCTTGGTATATACCCCAAAGAAATGAAACCAGGGACTAGAACAGATATTTGCACACCAATGTTCATAGCAACATTTTTCACAATAGTCAAAAGGTGGAAGCAACTCAAGTGACCATCATTATATGAAAAGATAAATAAAATGTGGTATATACACTCAGTGAAATAGTTAGCTGTAAAGAGGAATGAAGTTCTGATGCATGCTGCAACATGGTTGACCTTGAAGACATCATGTTGAGTGACATAAGCCAGACACAGAAATATAAATATTGTATGATCTTGCTTATATGAAACATCAAGAAGGAGCAAACTTTACGTAGAGACAGAGAGTAGTGCATAGGTTACTAGGGGCAGTGTGTGGGGTAGGTTAGGAAGAGAGAGTTATTGCTTAATGGGTAAAGAGCTTCTGTTTGAAGCGATGAAAGAGTAGGGGTAATGAATATTAGTGATGATAGCACAATATTGTGAATGTAATTAATACTACTGAAATGTCACTTGAATGTAATTAAAATGGGAAAATTAGAGTTGCCTATTTGTTAGTACAATAAAAAGTTTAAAAATTAAAAAAAAATATTTGAGGTTAGAAGCTTACTTCTGATTTTTGTTACGTTATCTGACGTGGGAAAAGACTTCCTGTCTGTTCTTGTCTTCTCATATCTCAAGTCAGTGAAACCATAAACAGACCTTTAAAATATTCTTATATAAGTAAGTAAAATCTACCAATTACAAGGCCAAGAAAGTTGGTGTTATGCCACATTCTTTGATATTGGACACAATCTAAATTTTTTATTATTTCCTATGTCTGCTTTTACTGAGAGTCTACTGAATGCTAAGAACCTTAAAAATAATTACAAATTTACAAAGAAGAATCAGTATTAATTTCTTTTTTATGAATAATGAAACTGAGGATTGCAAAGTTTAAGTTGTACGATCAAGGCCACAGAGCTAATAGGTGTAGGAGCTAGATTCATACCCTGGCTTGTCTGGCTCCAAATCCACCCACTCCATCTCTCTGAATACCACATTGTTTATGTATGAGGTAATTTGTTATTTATCAATTGTGAAAAGATATCTTTCAGTTGGGTAGGTCTTACTAAAACAGCTAAGTGAAGGCCCTCTTAAATGAGGACTGCTCTGTTTTGTCAAGACTAAAGAATACTGTTCAGCCAAATCTTCTGGATCATTAATAGTTAATATGGTTCTTTTTTCATATAATAAACTTTATTAATTTGGTTCTTAACCCTGAGTCTCTCACATCATTTTCCTTTCTTTTTCTCCTCAATTTAATGAGTGAGTTAAAGTGATCAGTACATAAACACTGGAGCAATATTTACAGTCCACTTTAATGCCCCAATCCAAAAAAAATAAAAATAAAAATAAAAATGAGAGGAAATACTTAGATATCTTAAAGCACAGAATAACACTAGGATGCTTGTTAAAGATGGCGCTCCTTTAGATTACAGCCCTTGAGACCAGATTTTGGTAGATCTGGGGTGGGGTCAGCTCAGGTGATTCAGAAGCAAATGCTCCACTGACAAGCAGGCAACACTTTGCAAATCACTGAACTAGCAACCCATGGTTAACTTGATTCTCTCCCCTTAAGTGTGGTCCCTGCCCCCATGACTAGATTGAAGTTTTATATTGGAAAGGATACAGTGTAATGAAAGAGGACTGGATTAAGTGCTTGGAGACTTGGACCCCAATTGTCCCTGCTTTTAGCTTTCTGCTTCTTTGAAAATCCTATAAAATAATTCTGAAATGTATCAAACACTATGCAAATGCAGGGATTTTCTTGAGAGTATCAGTGATGCTGGCTTCTGGAACTGTGCAGCTCATGAAGGAGTTCTGCACATAATTTTTATTCTACATAGAAACAACATTAGTGAACTTTGCAACTTATTTCCTTCAGGGGTTCATAGAGTTCCCAGCCTTGTATAACTTGATTTATTTCTGTAAGAAGTTTGACAGAAACCTAAATCTCTCTCCCCCACTTCCTCCATTATCCAGAAACCCAAGATGAGGTCTCAGTGTCCTCACGAACATACCTACGACTCTTAATCATCATTGGGGGAAAAAACAGGTAAAAGAGGCAAATTGACAAAGACTGGCATACTATTGTTGCTTGCCACTCATTAGTAGAAGAAAAGCAAAGGACTTTTCCAGAGGTAATTAGAAATAATAAAACGTCCTTTCCTTCAGAAGGATCATTCGAAGCATTGGTTCTTTTGTAAACTGCATGCCATTTCTCATGAGTTCAATTCTGTTTAAGCTGATATTCCAGAAATGTATCTATTTTCAAAATTACCTTTTCTAGGCAATTCACAAAAGAAGAAATAAAAATGGCCAAGACACATATAAAAATATTTGATCTCACTAACAATAAAGGCAAAAGAAAATAGCTCTTTCCATGAATAACAAAATTGGAAAATGCTTTAAAATGAGGAAAAATTAATAATACAGTGTTGGAGAAAATTGGGTAAAGAGGTACTCTCGCACACTGATGGCAAGAAATACAATAGTGAGGCGCATCAGAATCCTCAAAAATGTGTATAGAATTTGATTTAGTAATTCCTTTTATAGTAATTTATTGCAAATGAGGATGTATTGACTTGCCTGAGACTGATGTTAAGGTGCCAGGCAGTTAAGGAGTTTAGTGTCTGTGAGCCTGCCAAGCAAGCAGCTTTGGCCCAGGGTTTAAAGTAATCAATCCTGGACAACCACAAGCCTAGACCCCAAACTTGTGATCGTGCCCAGAGGTGAAGTTTCCCTAACCACGAACACTTATATTATGCATTCTGTCACATTAATTGCTACATCACACAGCTACAGAGTATGAAAGTCTAAGATTCAAATTTTATTTATTATTCAAATTTATTTAATGATCTCTCTCTTTCTCAGTGAAAAGAGTTGTGCAATTCTTTTCAATTCATGACACCTAGCAGAGTTATGGACAAATGATAATGGTGTTGATGATGATGATGGTAAAAATTATTATTTTTGATTATTTACCAGTTTCATATACCCTGCTAAATTATTTATAAATATTTTCTTATTTAATCTTCACAGTAATATAAGGAGATGGGCATTACAAAGATTTAATTTTTTAGATTAAGAAACTGAGGCTCAGAGAAATTATGTTACCTGCTTAAGATCATACAGCTAATAACTGTTGGAGCAGAAACGCAGTAAATATTTGTTGAGGTAAGCTTTTTGGTGTGGTTATATATATATATATATATATATGTATATATATTTTTTTTTTTGGAGGTACTGGGACTGGGGATTGAACCCGGGACCTCACATGTGGGAAGCCTCTGCTTAACCACTGAGCCACACTGGCACCTCTGAGTTGGTATTTTTGTTTGTTTTGTTTGTTGTTTGTTTTTGCTTTTTTTTCAGGAGGCACCAGGAACTGAACTCGGGATCTCCCATGTGGGAAGCAGGCGCTCAACTGCTTGAGCCACATCCACTCCTGTATTTTTTTTTAAGTAGAGTCACTGCAAAATTGCTGAGCTATGAAGAAATTTACGAATTGCCCATTGTATTAGTCAGGCAAAGGAGTGCTGATGCAAAATACCAGATATCGGTTGTTTTTTTATAAAAGGTATTTATTTGGGATAGAAGTCCACAGTTACCAGGCCATAAAGCATGTTTCTTCCTTCACCAAAGTCTGTTGCCATGTGTTGGAGCAAGACAGCTGCTGACATTTGCCAGGGTTCAGGCTTCTTGGATTCCTCTCTTCTCGGGGCTGCATTTCTCTCCGGGCTCAGCTCCTCTGTTTCCTCCACAAGGTCAGCTGTAGATTATGAGGCACTCTAGGCTTTGCCTCTCTCCACAAGGCCAGCTGTGAACTATCAGGCAAATGTCTTGTCTCTTTTCCTGGAGCCTTCTCTCCTTCCTCACGACCAAGGTCGTCTGTGTGCTTACTCCCCTGAGCTCCAGCATTAACACTCAACATCAGAACTCCAACATCAAAACTGCTCCAACTCTGTCCTTTGCCATGTCTTTTTATCTTTGAGACCACAACCACAGAGGGGTGGGGCTCAACACCCTACTGATGTGGCCCAGTTAATGCCCTAATCGTAACTTAATCATGCCCAGATTAACAGACCAGTTTACAAGCATAACCCAATATTTATTTTTGGAATTCATAACTACATCAAACTGCCAAACTGCTACACCCATATAAATTCAGAATGGTAGATGAATGCTGGGCTTGTTTTCCAAATGTCAGAAATTGCTTGTTCACCATTGGCAGCCAACTCTGGGATTCTTTTTAAAGGGTGCAGCGGGCTACTTTTGTCTAAATAAACTATTTTTACTTTTCATTTAAATATACTGTCATTTATTTTGGCTTCTTTTGTGTTGGAACACAAATGATTACATCCTAGTAGTAATACATTACTTCCTATATAAATTCAGCTATGACATTGGGCCGAATATTTACTACACAAAATCAAATAATCTCAGTTCTTTACTATTATGACATGTTTTGCACTGCTTCATCCTTTTATTCTGTTCTTTCTCTATCCTTTTCACTGTTAACACACCTTTTAGAACAAGCTGAATCCAATGTATTTCTCTTATAAGAAATATAAGCCCCACCATATTTAGAGAGGCCATATGAAATGTCCTAGAGACATGTATAACAGTTTTGCTGTTTAGTAGTTCTGTACATCTAAACATTACTATTTCACAAGTTGAGAAAATAGTTTAGCACATTCTTCTCTCTTAGGTAAATGGAAAGCGAGCTAAAAACAGGGTGGGCAGAGAAGACGACATAAGGGCTCAAAGTGTCTTTCTATATTTCCTACATATGCAAATGCATTCTGTTTTTATTTTTTGAGTAAGCTAATTTGAGTTGGGTAGGCACCTTGAAGGCTTTTAATTAATAAGAAAGATTTTTAAAATCTCAAAGATGAAATGATCTGAAAGAAGACTGTGGAAAGTGGATGTGGCTAAACCAGTTGGGCACCTGCGTACCACATAGGAGGTCCAGGGTTTGGGTCCTGGTGCCTCCTATAGAAGATGAGCAGACCTTGCACCCACTGCAACGAGTTAGAAGCTGCACCCACCGCAATGAGCTAGGCGCTGCACCTCCTGCAACGAATGGACACCAGAAGCCAGTCTGCAGAGAGCGGATGTGGTTCAGGCACTTACCTCCCATGTGGGAGGTTCTGGGTTCGTTTCCGGGTGCCTCCTGGAGAAGGCAAGCAAAACAATGAGCAGACAGATGAGAGAACCAGCTGTGGCTGTGTGTGGGGAGATAAGTATAAATAAATAAATAAATAAATAAATAAATCTTTAAAAAAAAGAAAGCAGGCTGTTAGAAGAAGTTATTAGATCAAAAAAGGGTGCACTGACAAAGAGAATAAATGAGTAAAGGAATGTGATCTGAACTGTGATGGGGCAAGAGATAACAATAATAACACTAGCTAATATTTATTAAGTGCTCACTTTGTGCACTAAATGTTTTACACTAATAAGATAATATAATCCTCACAAGATAGTCATGAGATTGGTAATATTTATCATTCCCCATTTATAGATGAGAACAAGGAAGCAAGTAGTGGTTAGGTCATTTGTGTAGGGACTCAAATAATAGATGTTAGATCTAGGATTCAAATTCAGGGACTTTGATGCCAAAGCCCTAGTTCTTAACCATGACATTTTATTTCTGTTGAAAACATTTTATATCCCCTGCCTGCCTTGGCCACTGAAATTCCTGCAGTTCCATTAAGCTCACCCTATTCCATTTGAATAGACGACCTTGTAAATCCTTGTTAATATTTCTTCATTTATTTTTTAAAATGAACACCTTGAATATTTTCATGTATTTTCCATCTTAAAGTAAAAGCAAAAACATGCTCATTCGATCACTTACAAGTTCATCTATTGCATACTCTTTGAGTTCTTGTTCAATTCAAGCCATAATGCTAGGCACCAAGTTTGCAGAAAGAACCAGGAAATTTTCATTTTTGCTATAGTTACTTCTGCCAAATTTCTTACTTTTTGGGGAAAAAATACATTTCCATGAACAAAAATAATGAAGCTTAAGGGAATTTTTTTTTTTTTTTAAAAGAATGTTGCCATAGAGCTTCAAGGAAAATCCTTTCCATCCTCATGTCAGAAGTGAGTAGTTATGAAGTATTTAAATATCTATGATAAGGTGTTGGGTCACTGGGTAAGGAGAAAAAGTTGGCTACCAGATAGAGCTACTTCTTCAAGGAGGGTCAGAGAAAATTGAATATAGATAATTGGGGCTGGAAAAGAAGCTGAAAACCAAGAAAAAGCATGGGTCAATGAACTGATGTTTTTAAATGCAGCTCCAAGCAACAATCCCATATATCGGTGTCTTAACAGAGTAAGCATTTGCTTTGTGCTCATGGGTCTGCTGGTTAGCTGAGGTAGCTCTGCTGCAAGTGGTAGGTTGAATTTACACCTAGTCTTTTGTCTCTCTTTTCAGGGCCAGTGGCTACCCAGGGAATTCCACTGCTCACGGGAGATGGTAGAACTGGAAGTTGACAATGCAAATTATGCAAGCACACATGCTGTTGACCAAAGCAAGTTAACTTTAATAAGGTAGGGAAGTATATCCCTTACCTTCTACTGAAAGGCACTACAAAGTCATGTGGCAAGGGATATATAATCCTATTCCAGTAATAGTGTGAAGATTTGGGAACAAAAGTCCAAAATAGCACAGTCAGACTTCAGACTTGTTGAGATCATGTACCAGTCTCTGAAGAGTACTGTGATCACTAAATCCAACTCTGAGTAGACCAAAGGAAGATTCTAAAAGGAAAGTCTTGAGAAGCTAAGACGTTGGAAAGGCAAATGCAGTACAGTGTAGATAGAGAAAGGGGCAAGTGTGGTATCCAGTCACAACATGCAGGCATTGGGCAGAGGACTAGAAAGAGAAGAAAAATAAGTATATACGGAGGTCCATTTGTGCTGGGTGCTATGCTCGGCATTATAGTAGTTACCTCATTCAATCTTCATCCTGAAAATTATTTTTATTATTTCTTTTTTGAAGTGACAAACATTGAGGCTCAGAAAGGCTAATTGGCTTCCAGAGGTCATCCAGCCTCATAGTGGCAAAGCTCAGAATCCAATAAGGATTTTCACAAAGTTAATTTGTTAGGCTTTCCATGTTAGTATCTCCTTTATTCCTGGTGGGTTTGAAATTCCTGCCTCTTTGATTGGAAAGAGCATTGATTTTCTTAGTAGAGTCTTGAATTGTAGGGGGGGCGAGGAGAGGTTTATCAGGAAATTTCCAGGTTCCTGTAACAGCATTCTAACTCAAATAGGATTAATAGGATTAAATAATAAGGCAATGCTTATTTCACATAAAAGAAAGTCCAAAGGTAGGCTGACTCCAGTAATGGTGTGATCCAGGCTCTGGTGCCATTGTTCTTGGCTTGGCCATGGCCAAGTTTTG
Source organism: Cabassous unicinctus (assembly GCA_029593785.1). Lineage (NCBI taxonomy): Eukaryota > Metazoa > Chordata > Mammalia > Cingulata > Chlamyphoridae > Cabassous > Cabassous unicinctus. The sequence continues at coordinate 1,289 of JAQZBX010060506.1, read as the reverse complement.
TCCTTAGGTCAGTTGCCATCATGTTTTCAAGAGAACTGCCAGCAGTTATGAGGCAAGATGGCTTCTTGCTCACTACCAAGGGGAGAAGGAGAAAACCTATTCACCAACCATGGAAGTCCTTACTTTCATTCTGACTGGGATAATTTAAATCATGTGATTATTATTCTTTGACCAAATGCAGCCATCAGAGTAAATCTGTGCACCCATAGAAATTATCTGTCAACATTGCTTTCCATGATTTGGCTTGCACTAGCCAGAGGTTAAGGCTGGAACTGGAGATGGGATCAGCTTCCTTTGAGATGTATGAGAGAGGGATGGATACCCAAGCAAAAGAAGCCTCAAATTCAAAACTACTGAAATCATACAATGTATCTTCTCCGACCCAATGGAATGAAGCTAAAAATCAGTAACAAAGGGAGAACTGGAAAATCACAAATACATGGAAATTAACACACTCTTAAAGAACCAATGGGTCAAAGAAGAAATCACAAGGGGCATTAGGAAACACCTTGAGGCAAATGAAAATGAAAATAAAACATAACAAAAACTTATGGGATGCAGCAAAGGTAGTGCTGAGAAGGAAATTTCTCTCTAAATGCTTACATTACAAAAGAAAGTTCTCAAATCAGAGACCTAACCTCAGAACTGGAGGATCTAGAAAAAGAATAGCAAGCTAGAACCACCTTATATAGGTGTTGCTATAAAGGGATTTTGTAGATGTAACTCAAGCCTGTAATCAAAGGACTAAATAAGAGAGATTTTCTGGGTAACATGGGTGGGCCTTACTTAATCACTTGGAGAAATTCTGCCTTTGGACAACAGCTTTGGCCCATGCCTGTGAAGTTCCACCTTGCTCATGTTCTTCCCTTTCTGATGGTATGTGGACTTCAGCTTCTGCCTGTGCCCAGGCATTCCAGCCTACCCGTGATCTTCCTTTTCTAACCTCCTGCCCTGTGGATTTTGGACTTGCTTAGCCAGACCCCACAATTGCTTAAGCTAATTCATTGTAATAAATCTTTTAATATATGCTTCCTACTAGTTTTGCTTCTTTGGCTGAAACTTGACAGATAAAATGATCTTAGGATAACACAATAGTTTTTTATATTACAAAGTAATTAACCACATGCAAAAAGTCATGAATTAAAAGATAATCTTTATTCGAAGACACAAGACTGTTTAGACTGAACCATCTTGTATGGAAGGCTGTCTCTGCAGCTCATTATTGGGCTCAATCTTGCTTACTCATCTTTACTCATTATTATTATATATATTATTATATAATAATATAT